>ML826539.1:0-13855 GCA_009831015.1 Picea engelmannii
CTCTCTCCCCTTTCAGACTTCAAGTTGAAACATGAAATCACATGCACAGCATATAAAAACAAATGCATGACAAGAAGCAAGCATTCATGAGCACAACATCAATACACAGAGAAAACAACACAAACCATGAGTTTGAATCAAAGCTTCCTTCTATTAATTCAAATGCTTGTACATGGGTGTTCTTCATACATTATTCTCTACTTGCTCCTCTCTTCTCCTGAATGCTTCCTCTCTTATGTTAAAATGGTACAATGAGGGTGTCTATATCCGTTTTCCCTCTCGGACTCTAAGCTATCAAATCTAGAATTAAAATCCTATCTACCAGCATTAACTAGATTAAATGTCGACTATCTACCAAAGGACGAGAGCTTAAAGGCTCAAGGTCCAATACAATATACAAATGCACCTTCATAAATGGTTCATTAAGACTTGCGCAACAATCCCAAAGTATTTCAAAAATTTGGGTTGGTTTGTCCAGCTGATCTTCGCTTGATGTGTTGGCTCGCTTGATGAGTTGGCGATGCTCCTGCATCAGCGATCAACAAGGACAAGATGGATAGAAAATAACCTACATGAGTAGAAGGGAATATGAATATGCAGTAGCAGCGGTGAAACAGAGGAGCAAAAGGAAAGCTCAAGGAGAAATTTTGGGATCTAGGAGGATTTCAACAGAGCTGGGAAGCTCATTAGTAGGAGCTCATTAATTTACATAGCCACGGAGTATGATAAAGGAGAATCACTCCACCTCATCATGCACAAGCTAATTAGCATGAGTGGTGTGCATTCAAGGAAGGGAGAGGTGTCGCCCTCTCATTTTTCCTTCAAAAATCTAAATCATGATTAAGGAAATTAATGTTGATAGGTTGGTAGAGCCAAGTTGTGCCTTCGCACAAGTTGTAGATGAGGTCGCCATTAGGTGGTTGACAGTAGGAGGGATATGCATCTGATTCGGATCATATTTCCATCATTGTAATTTGCCTCATTAAGTCATGTGTTTTGAATGGTGATTAGACACCACTATCTTATCTTGGAGGGAAGCTCATCGAGCCCCTCTTGTATAAATATTTATATTGTTACCTAGTAGTGGAAAAAAAAAGAGTATGGAAAAACATACAAATTTGAGACTCAATTGCAGTTCAGACTCATGTATTGTAATGGACATTCCACCATTAATAGAAAAGGATAGATTTTCCTATTTTTTAATTTCTATGTAATGGATGTTTAACTCTGAGTGTCATTCGTATGTGTTTATACTGTAGATGTATGTTAGAAATCATCTACAGGGATAGAATTATGATCTTCTATCTATGAGTGTGTTGGATTAATTCTGGTTCTCGAGGCTAAGTGCAAGGAGTGCGCGACAGAGGGTGGAAACTCTGTGATCTAATGCAAGGAGTGCATGTCTGAACTCATTCGAGTCAGAAGAGAATCTTCCAGAAGGACACACTAGGATAATTCACAGACTCGGAGGGAATTTTCAAGGTTGTTGAATACCTTGGGAAGAAATGTTGTGTGGGAGGAAGCACAGCACAGAGTTGTTAAACACTATGTAATACTCTTCCAGGAGGGCATAGAGAAAGTGCAAGTGCACATAGGAGAAACACATTCTGGACAGTTGCAAGCATTGAGAGAACACCAGGGTTGTTGAACACTCTGAAGAAGGAAGCCTTTGCAAGATTGCATCAACAAAGGAAAGGATATGCCTTGAGACTTTTGGAAGGGCTCGGGGAGAATCTGTCAGAAGACTTAGCTGAGTACAAGGGGTGCGCCAAGGATACAGTAAGTTCATATTACAAGCTTAGGAGGAGGAAGGGTGTTAAGTTTCTAGGAGGGCACCAGAAATTCCATGGAAGGACACAGAAGAAATGAGAACCTTGAAGGTTTCAATCCAAGCAAAATCTCAGAGTTACTAGCGCATAATTCTGCAAGGAGTGTAGAACAAAAGATGAGAACATTATAGGTCTCGGGTAGAAATTTTGCTAAGTGTGCAAGAGGGTCGAGGACTTGACAATGTCCTGAAGACCATTAAATCATCCATCATTGCGAGGAGACAGGCGGTAGGATATTAGGATATCTAGGAGTTGGATATCTGAGAGGTTTTCCAAGAGAAAACAGAAATCTTCACAAAGTCGCGAAGAGTGATTTGAATCTATATCGTTGTATCTAGAAGGGATGTGTGGAATCAATATACACAATTCATAGGAATAGTACTTCAGGAGACATCTGAGGAGAATAGAGAGAGACCCCTAAAGGTCGAAGTCTAAATAGATCATGATCATTGATCGGAAGGAGGGATGGGGACCATTGATCCTCGTGTTATTTAAGTTCATCGATTCATAGTTTGGGAACGTAAGAGTTGGTTGTCATGGAAAGAGTCAAAGCTCGAAGCCTGAAGCGATTCTTGTGATTTATCCCCAGGACATAACCTGAGGTCACATGATAGAAATGGCCGAGCACAAAGAATGAGTGTCACCGCCAACTTTCTTCGAAGCACCAAGAAGAGAGTTGCGGGGTTAAGGAGGCCTTCACTTTGAAGAAAGAGGAACCTATGATAAATTTTGTCGGGTTCCAATAGGGAGTCAAAGATTCAATTTAAATCAGGTGTTCAAACGATGCTAGACCGGGAGGTTGCATGGCCCCAAAGGAGAAGGGGAGGGGGTCTGCACCAAGTGGTATCAAAGCACAAAATTGATTTATGTAGGAAAGGGAGACAGAGTGTGATACACTATTGCAAGGTGTGTAGAAGATGGTAAATAGCCAGATAGGTTGTAGGTGAAGAAATATGTCCATTAGAGGTCATGAGCATGATCGAGGAGAATTTTGACCACAGAAAAGAAAAGCTGAGATGGAAAAGGAGCTCAGTGAAATCTGATCAGAGATGGAGAATCTAGAATTTAAGATGTAGCAGGAGGCAAAGATACGCTAGAGGTATGAGTGGCCCTTGAAAAGGACAGCTTATTGGCATGTTCGAAATTTGTTGGCTAGGAGGTAGAAACATGTGTTAAAAAGGTGGTTGAGATATGCTGAAAACCTCAATGGAAAGGGAAAGATATCTAGGAAGGATATCGTAGGTTTCCAGGTGGGCAATGAGAAGGGATCAGTTGATCTCATAACCTGTTAGGAGGGAAGAGGAGACATCCAAAATTTTCAAGTGGGAAAGGGAGAAGAGATGAGCTCAGCTGAGATTTCACGTCAGTAGGGGGTGTTGACATATGGAGAGGAGGAATAAAGGCCTCATCCATATGAAGATTCATGCTAAACTGTAAGCCATGTGAATGAAAATGATGACAAGTTGGGAACTTCCATCACAGAGGATAAGGATCAGAGGAGCGTTTTGGTTATTGGAGGAGTCAATATATTCCTACCAAGCAACCAAGGAAAGGATAGCACAGGTGTTGCAGATGAAATAGAAGGACAGCAAACTGAGACTGTCATGGAGGAGAAGGAGAAGATACTGAATTATGTCCCAACAAAAGAGGAACACCCATTTGAGTTACTCACTCAGTGAGAGATGGAGTTAAAGGAACTGGAGGATTGGTTGGATAGTCCAGAACCAGAAGGAGGCTACCACGAGATATCCATGCCAGAGGAGACATACCAGCATGAGTTGCAACTGGAGGAAGCTGGAATGGGACCAGTCGAAGAAATGGTAGGAGTTGTTTTGTTAGAGAAGGTAGTTGAATAGTAGTTCAGTGACGAGACTGCGGAATTTGAGTCTGTAGCAGAGTGGCCAGTCAGCACCACAAGGGATTAAAGTACCATGGGAGGTCAGGACGATCTACCGATAGATTCTCATGAAGATTTGCAGTCGATCAGACTGCACAAAGAAAACCAGTCAATGGAGTGGCTGGAATAATTCGTAGATGAGATGAGGAGGTTGATGTTGAGGTCGGCAGAAGAAGCGATCAGCAAGGAGAAGTTCAACAGAAAAGAACCTATGTGAGCAAGAGGGAAGATGAAGATGTAGCAGCAGCAAGGAAACATAGGATCAGAAGGATAGCTCCAGCAGAAATTTTGGGATCCAGGAGGATTTCAACAGAGTTGGGTAGCTCATGAGAAGGATATCATGAATTTTCATAGGTGTGGATTATGATGCAGGAGCATCGCTCCACCTCAGCACGTGCCAGTTGATTAGCACGAGTGGTGTGCATTCAAGGAAGAGAGAGGCATTACCCTCTCATTTTAACTTCGAAAATCTAAATCGTGATTAAGGAAACTAATGTTGACAGGTTGGTAGATCCAAGTTGTGCCTTCACACAATCTGTAGATGAGGTCGCCATTAAGTGGATGATGGTAGGAGGGATTTGCATCCAATTCAGATCATATTTCCATCATTCTAATCTACCTCATTAAGTCAGTCATTTTGAATGGTAATTAGACACCACTAGCTTAGCTTGGAGGGAAGCTCATTGAGCCCCTCTTGTATAAATCTTGGTATTTTTACACAGTAGTGAAAAAAATAAACGAGTATGGAAAAACATAGAAAGTTGAGACTCGGTTGCAGTTCGGACTCATGTATTGTAATGGACATTCCAACATTAATAGAAAAGGATAGATTTTCTTGTTTTCTAATTTCTGTGTAATAAATGTTTAACTGTGAGTGTCATTCGTATGTTTTTATACTATAGATGTATGTTAGAAATCGTCTACAGGAATAGAATTATGATCTTCTATCTATGAGTGTGTTGGATTAGTTCTGGTTCTCGAGGGTAAGTGCAAGGAGTGCGCGACAGAGGGTGGAAACTCTATGAGCTAAAGCAAGGAGTGTGTGTCTGAACTCATTCGAGTCAGAAAAGAAGCTTCTAGGAGGGCACACTAGGCTAATTCATAGACTCAGAGGGAATTTGCAAGGTTTCTTAATACCTTGGGAAGAAAGGTTGTGTGGGAGGAAGAACAACGCAAAGTTGTTGAACACTCTGTAATACTCTTCCAGGAGGGAATAGAGCAAGTGCAAGTGCACACAAGAGCAACACATTCTGGAGTGTTGGAAGCGTTGAGAGAACCCCAGGGTTGTTGAACACTCTGAGGAAGGAAGGATTTGCAAGAGTGCATCGACAAAGGAAAGGAGATGTCTTAAGAATTTTGGAAGGGCTCAGGGAGAAGTCGTCAGAAGACTTAGCCGAGCACAAGGGGTGCGCCAAGGATATAGCAAGCTCGTCTTACAAGATGAGGAGGAGGAAGGGCGTTAAGTTGCTAGGAGGGTACTAGAAAGTCCGCGAAATGACACAAAAGAACTGATAACCTGGAATGTTTCAAGCCGAGAAAAATATCAGAAGGAATAGCGCAAAACTCTGCAAGGAGTGCAAAAGAAAATTTGAGAACAATCTAGGTCTCGGGAAGAAATTGTGTTAAGTGTGCAAGAGGGTTGAGGACTTTCCAAAGTCCCAAAGAATTTGAAATCGTCAATCGTTGAGAGGAGATAGGTGGTAGGAGATCAGGAGATCCAGGAGTTGGAGCTTCGGGAGGTTTTCCAAGAGAAAAAAAAAATCTTCGCGAAGTCTTGAAGAGCGATTTGAATCCAAACCGTTGGATCTATAAGGGACGTATGGAAACAATCTGCATTATTCAGAGGAATAGTACTCTCGGAGACATCCAAGGAGGATAGTGAGAGACTCCCAAATGTTGGAGTCTGAATAGATCGCGACCGTTTATTGGATGGAGGGATGGGGACCGTTGATCCTCGCGTTGTTTGAGTTCGTTGATTCGGAGTTCGAGAACGTAAGAGTTGGCAGTTGTGGAAAGAGTCGAAGCCCGAAGCAATTCTTGTGATTTATCCCTGGGACACAACCTGAGTTCATCGATAGAAAGGGCCTAGCACGAAGAACGAGTGTCGATGCCAACTGTCTTTGAAGGGACAAGAAGAGAGTTGTGTTGCTAAGGAGACCCGCACTTTGAAGAAAGAGGGACCTTGGTAAATGTTGTCATGTTCCAGCAGGGAGCCAAAGAGTCAATTTGACTCAAGTGTTCGAATGATCCTAGACCAGGAGTTCGCACAGCCCCAGAGGAGAAGGGGAGGGGGTCTGCACTAGTGAGTAAAATGACTAAGTCATGAAGGGTGCAATTTGGGTGATGTGGAAGTGGGAAGTGCAAATTGAGTATTGCAAAAATGTGGGTTGTGGGTTTAGGAGTAGAAGGTGAAGATGAGGGAAGGGCTCCCGCATCCACATTCATGAAAATGACTACGTACATGAGTATGGAGAGTAGTGTAAAGGAATATGGAGAGTAGTGAAAAATGACTAAGTATGGAGAGTAGAGTGGAAAGAAGGAAAAATGGTTAAGTATGGAGTAAGGGGAGGAAAGAAAATGACTAAGTATGAAGTGTGGAGAGTAGAAAAATAACTAAGTAAATGGAATTATTAGGGAAAATGACTAAGTATGGGGAAATAATATAGAGATGATTGAGAAAATAAAGATGATTAAGGAAAATAGTATATCTTGGGCATATGACCTCTATTTTATATTTTGTAAAATGTTGATGAAGCTGACACATCCTTTAGTGAGAATATCAACAAAAGAAATTTCCCATTTTTTTAGTATATTTTTTATTTTCTTCTCTTTTGTTCAAAAGAGAAACCATCTATGTTAGCCTTTCATGATAAAAAAAATTGCAACACTAATTCTAAATTCTTTAAACTTGTTGGGTCTTCATGATCAATACGTGAAGGGTATTTGGAACTTTCCAAATTTGAAAAAAAAATGGTCTCCATTGGAAAGAAACATAGGTTCACATATTTACCCCAATCACTTAGATGGGTGTCAAGAAAACACATCAATAACTGGATCCAACTATGGGACAATGACCCCTTGTGGGTTGATGAGGACCTAGAATCAGACCATCTATTTTATCCATTGGAAAATGGAGTCATCCCCAAACCATTATCTCTATCCAACAAATTTTTACTAGGAAACATTTTCTAAAAAACAAAATTATATACATGAGAAAAAAATATATACTTGTCCTAAGCTACTTGGATAAAAGGACTACTTTCAAGTGTAAGTAAGCTTCCAATGTATCCATGCACATAACCAATTAATATGATTACTCCCATCTCTGATTGAGAGTGTTGTTTCATTGGCCATGTTCTGGAGATATTATTTCATCATACAATGAGCATATTTCCATGGTGAGGTTGCAAAGATAAATTGGTGTTGAACATTTGTGGAGAACTATAGAGTTGTCTTTTGTTGTTCACACACAATCTCATTGTCTTGAGAAATAAAATATACCACCCATGGAACCTCTTGTTGCAAATTCCCTTCTTTTTTTTATGTCCCTTCTTTTTTTTATGCTTGGAAGATATCTTCTTCATTAAATTCTACTCTAGGTGAGTGATCAACATCTTGAAATTTTGATATAAAGCGATGATCATCATAATCACTTTTTTTCATCTAATGTAGACATTCCCCCTTCATATTTATATAAACTAGTTGTGGAAATTTAGAACCCACTGAAACTTTTTCACCATGATCATATTGAATGAAAATTCTATGTGCATCTAGTGAATGTTCTTCAAATATATCCTTTAAATCATTGTCAATATTATTCTCAATTTGAGAATATGAGAGGTCTGAATTTCCCACTAATGGAGAATGTAGCATCCCCAACATCCAACTGGGCTATGCCACATAAAAATTTTGAACTCCTTGTAAAATTATCACCAACTATGTGCAAACCTTCCACGTTCCTCCCAGCCTTAGACCACACTGCTCAAAACTTTCAACAGTGGGTCACCCCCAAGATGGGACTAAAATCTACCCAGGTAAAGGAATTCCTAACCAGGTTGATGTATCTCGGACAAAAGGAAAAAACTCTGTCACGGGTGCCAACTCGAACTAACATCCTATAGTCCCTTGTTCCCCACATGTCTTTCCCACCCCAGGAAATGTGCCCCTTCTCTGCTCAATAGTCCCTCGGTTTTCCCATTTCCTTTATGGGGCTTCAGCAATAGTCCAAATGGGAAGTCACAAAGCCATGTAGTTGTAGTTTGGCACCTTGAAGAAATCAATTCCCAACAATTTTCTCACCTAGAAAGAATTTTTCACAGGCTTGGCAACTCGCCTCTTCAATACCCCATGGGCCTGATAACTTGCTTCTTCAATTCAGCTCCTAAGATAACTAGGTACAGGTACAAGTACAGGTACCATGACAGGAAGGTACAGAGGACAGCTAAATGAGTGAGTGATTGATGATGGAATGATGGGAAAATGAACTAAGTCCAAACTAGTTGTATGTGTGTTCCCAACTTGACACTTGTCATGTTGAGAACTAATTTGGCCTACTTGTCCCCATCCTTAGAACTTAGGATAAAATAATTATTCATACTTTATACTTTAAGGAATATTAATATAATATTCCTTTTTGGCTTAAGCTTCCTATCTTATCCCCTTATCCTTAACTTTTAGCCCCATTTCCCTAACTAGTGGAGTTTGGTCCCCCATACTCTTTTACATGGTTGGTATGTCACAATGATATATTTTTCATTAATATTTACGTGTAATTACATTTACATTTATATTACATATATACTATCATTTCTGCATCCCGACTCACCAGCCTCAAAACACAACATATACACAAATGCTCTCTGGCCTCAAAATCGTGTGCACTTAAGTTTGTTGCACGCGGTATCCTGGAATGTGCACACTTCATCATTTTAGTGCACAATACATGTGCGCACTATACCATGGAAGGTGCATGTAAAATGATATCAACGAACTCACCAGCTTAAGTACATTTGTATTTACATTTACAGTTGGGGTTCGGCCTAGGGGTATTACATTCCCCTCCCCCTTATTTATGCATTGTCCTCAGTGCAATATATACACATATACAACTACAATTTCAAAAATCCTCAAAAATATGTGGGTATTTTGCCCACATAGCATCCTCGTTCTCTCAATTTGCATCTTCAGGACCATACCAGGTCCATTGGACCTTTACTATCTCTATGGATCAATTCTGGAGCTCCTTGATCTTCTGATCCAATATGCACACCAGATGCACTTGAAAGGCACCTTCTTACTCCACCTGAATCACATTCCAATCAATGACATGATTAGCATCAGGTATATATTTTTTAGCAATGATACATAGAATACATTATGAATAGACATTGAAGTAGGAAAGGAAAGCATATATGCTACAGGCCTAATCCTCTCTAGGATTTCAAACGACCCACAATAATGAGTTTCCAACTTTGAACAATTTCCCAACTTCAGGGAACTTATGTTTTCCTTTACTTTCAAGAATACATGATCATCCACTTTAAATTCCCTGTGAGTTTTTCCCTTATCGGGATAGATTTTCTTCCTTTCTTGAGCATCCTTTAAATTATGTTTTATTTTCAAAATTTTCTCTTCCATTTCCCTGAGTAATTCTGGCCCAACCACTGCTCTATCTGTTGGTTTGTCCCATCTTGCTGTTGTGTTGCATCTTCTACCATAAAGTGTCTCAAATGGGCTCATCTTTAGAGATGCTTGGTACTCATTGTTATAAGAAAACTCTACTAAGTGTAGGTAGTCTTTCCATTTAGATGGTTTATCCATCACATACATCCTCAACATATCCCCAATCACTTGATTCACCCTCTCTGTTTGTCCATCTAATTATGGATGATAAGTTGTGCTAAAATTCAAATTTGTTCCAAATCCCTTAAATAATCTTTTCCAAAAATTTGATGTAAATTTTGGATCTCTGTCAGACACAATTGTCTTGGGTATACCATGTAGTCAAGAAATTTCTCTCATATAAATATCATCAATGTTGGTTTCCTTGTGAGTGAGCTTTATTGTAATAAAATGGGCAGCTTTAGTAAGCTTATCCACCACTACCATGATAGAATCATGATACTTGTTTGTTCTGGGTAGTTTGGTGATGAAATCCATTATTACAACTTCCCATTTCCACTCATGAATGGGCAATGGTTGTAGCAAACCAATTTGGTGTCTATGTTCAGCCTTAACCTTTTGACACTCTAAACATTTGGCAATGAAATCAACAACTTCTTTCTTCATGCATGACCAACAATATTGGCTCTTGATAGCTAAAATATTTGTTTGATAACCTGGGTTCCCAACATAAGGTACATTATGCATTTATCTCAATATCATATTTTTCAATTCATGATGATTTGGTACATAAATTCTTCCCATGTACATGAGAATTTCATCATTTTCTAGCTTATAGTCTTCAATTTTCTGCTACAAAATACCTTGTTGTAATTTTGTTATTATTTCCATGTATTGCAAATATGATTTTGTAGCCTCTAAGATTCTATATTTCAAATCTGATTGGTACATGCTAATGGTTGTAGCATGCAACTCATGCACCCTTCTACTAAGTGCATCAACCACTTTGTTCTATTTCCTTTTGATATGCTTTATATCAAAGTCATATTCACTGAGAAATTCTAACCACTTGCTTTGCCTAGCATTTAGAGTTGGTTGTCCAAATAAATATTTCAAACCACTATGGTCTGTCCTCAACCCAAACCTTTTCTCCATGAGGTAGTGCCTCCACACATTCAAGGCGTGCACTATGGTTTCCAACTCCAATTCATGAGCAGCATAGTGCCTTTCATGCTCCTTCAACTTCCTTGATTCATAGCATATAACATACCTATTTTGACTGAGGACTCCACCAAGCCTACTTTACATGCATCAGTTCATACAATTAAGTCTTCATTTGGATCAACAATCCTTAGTATTGGATCACTTGTTAATAAATGCTTCAAGTGTTGGAAAATCTTTTCACAATCCAATGTCCACTGAAACTTCACACCCTTATTTTGCAAGGAAGTGATTGGGTGTGCAATATTTGAGAATCCTGCAATATATCTCCTATAGTAGCCTGAAAAACCCATGAATGATATTACCTATGTCACATTCTTTGGTGCCGACCATCTGCTAATTCCCTCTATCTTCTCAGGATCCACTGCTATCCCTTCCTTTGAAATGATATGTCCCAAATAATGAATTTTCTTCTGATAAAATGAGCAGTTGCTAAATTCTACATACAATTGATGCTCCCTTAATACCTGTAATATCATCCTCAAGTGTTTTTCATGCTCTTCCTACGACTTATAACATATAAGAATGTGAGCTAAAAATACAATGACAAACTTATCTAAGTATTTTCTGAAAATCCCATTCATTAAACACATGAAGACAATTGGTGCATTTGATAACCCAAATGGAACCATTGTGAACTCATAATGACCATACCTTATTATGAAAGTAGTCTCATCAATGTCTTCTTCTTTAATTCTTACCTAATGATAACCTGACCTGAGATCAATCTTGGAGAATATTTTTGCATCTTTCAATTGATCAAAGAGGTCATCAATCATTGGCAAAGGATACTTATTCTTCACAATTACCCTGTTCAACTAAATGAAGTCAATGCAAAGTCTCAATTTTCCATCACTTTTTCTTCACAAATAATACTTGGGCACCCCAAGGTGACACACTTGGGCTATATATACCCCTTCTTCAGAAGCTCTTCAAGTTGCATTTGCAATTCCTTCAATTCTGGTGTACTCATCCTTTAAGTGGTCGTGGATACTAGGGCTACTGCAGGTATCATATTGATGGAGAAATCAATGTCTCTTTTAGGGGTTAATCCTGGTATTTTTTTAAATACATCTTCAAACTATTTTAAGACTGCATAATCTTCAATATTTGACACCTTATATTTAGGTGTCTCTTCCATATGTGTTGGAAATATTCGACACCCTTTTCTGTAACTTTTCTTCAGCTACAATGCTGAAATTTCTTTGACGATTACTTCCCTGGGAATTCCATGTACTCTCCTTAGGTTCCCTTCCTCATCCAAGAAAGTAAATTTATTATTATAACAGTTTAGGATGGCATGGTGTTGGTCCAACCAATCCATACCAATTAGGCAGTCATAAGAACTTAAAAGTATGATGTTCAAATCTTCCATGGTGATCAGTCCATTCATGTCTATTGGGAATGCCTTAACCATCTCATTAATTTTTCTTTTGGCTCTGGTAGCTAGCTACACCAACCAAGATTTTCCAATCTTTCTTCTTGGAAAATGCAATATTTCCACCATCTTAGGATCTATATAAATATCACTTGCTCATGAATCAATTAAAATAGAAATAGTTTGGTTGTTGATATTACCTTCCACTTCAATCATATGTGACTGAAACTAATATTTCCTGTTGTCGAGGGATGCATAGATCCTAGGTACATTTATTCCCATGTCCTCCACTGTATTAGCTTGTTGTACATTGTGAACAGTCCTCACTTTTTCACCTCTGTGAGGACAATCTCTATACATATGATCTCCCCCATAACCCCAACATTGAATAGGTGGTTTCCTTGGTCTTTTCCCCACTATCTCGGTTATTCTGGGTTCTCTAGAAGTTGTTTGTCCCTAAGGATTATTTCTGAAGAATGATGGCTTAGTCCCCTTCTTCCTTTGTTTCATATTATTTTTCTTCTTGTCTTCCCAATATTTTTGGAAATTTGGTCTTCCTTTATATTGATCATAAAGGAATTTATCTCTCATTATGGTCTTCTCCAATGTTTTGGGATCATCATATTGTATCTTGTCACTGATAAATGATGGAAACCCACTCAAATACCTTTGAATCTTAACTGTCTCTTCCTTGATGAAAGAAACATACTTTAGCAACTCTAAGAACATTACTTGATATTCATCTATGGTCATACTCCCAATATTGAGTTCAAATAACTCCTTCATTTTCTTTTCATAGTCTCTCTTAGTCAAGTATTTCTTTTGAAAATACCTCTTGAATTCCCTCTAAGTAACATTTTTCTCATCAATGTGTTGCACCTCACAAATTGGTCCCACCACATGGATGCCTTTCCCTTGAGTTGATAGATGGTAATTCTTCCTTCTGTGTGTGAAGAGTAATTATGCAACTGAAAATATTTCCTCATACCTACCAGCCATGTCTCTTCATCCTCATCCTTCTTGTGCTCATCATCAAATGTAATAGTCTTGATTTTGTTCATTTCTCCTTGTAACTAATCCACCCCATACCTCCTCATATGTTTTGTGACAGGGGATGGACTTGAAATATTGTGTTCTCTACTAATGGAATTCCTTGGGGAGTGATGGTGATGTCTACAAACACTTCTTGTTCTTCTCCTCTCATCATGAGACCTGTGACTTCCTGATTTGCTTGAGTCATTCTCCTTATCCATATTCTTTTCTAGTATGTTCAAGCTCTGCATTAACTTTATGTTGAATCCCTCCTGCTACTCCTTGGATTTCATAAGCCTCTCATTATCAGATTTATAACTTTGTACATCCTTTTGAAAACTTTTAATGGTATCTACCAAGTTCATGCTTTCTTCCTTTTTGTCTCCATGTCCATTTGAATTTGTACCTTCATTATCCATATTGGCATGCATCCCTCTAATCTCATATTCATGATTGTAATCCCCTTGTGTATCTTCCATGATTCTGAAATCTCTGTTGATCTTGTTCTAATCTAATTGTTGTTAACTCTGCAAAATGTGCAACCAACAAAACTTGTTTGGATAAATAATTTACCAAATTCATGAAATTGTGTACAATTCTGGTTCAATAATGCATTGGAATTATTTCTTCTGATTTCCTAAAAACAATTGACTACCCAAATCAATTTTCTAGGTGAAAATTTATATTCTACTTTTCAATACCTTTCCAACGCCTACTTCCATGCACAATTCTCAGTCTTGAGCAGAAAGTTATGGTTATTTGAAAATTGTTCATTAATTTATCTATTCACTCTTCAACTTAGTGAAAATCTACATTGTAGTATGCCTTTTTGCACCTACTCCATTGAATTTTTGGTAGGATCTCAATTGTGTGTCT
>ML826539.1:14024-35166 GCA_009831015.1 Picea engelmannii
CAATCTTTCCAATTTTCACCTCTTTCTGGGTTCTGGGCTGCTAGTTACAGCATGTTGAAGTTCTAGTCCAATTAGTGTTTTTGGTCTAGAATGCT
Source organism: Picea engelmannii (assembly GCA_009831015.1). Classification (NCBI taxonomy): domain Eukaryota; kingdom Viridiplantae; phylum Streptophyta; class Pinopsida; order Pinales; family Pinaceae; genus Picea; species Picea engelmannii. Next base: position 14,120 of record ML826539.1, read on the forward strand.
ACAGGTACCTTATGTTCCATATTAAACATTTTTCACATGCCCAAAATTTTAACTTATCTCTGGCATTGTGTTCTATGGTTCAATAGATTTCCATCGACTACTCATGTGCCTCAATCTGATTCCAGAGCAGAAAGTTATGGCCCTTCAAAGTTAGTTGGGTCTTAAAATTTACCCTCCATTGTTTGTCCTATAACTTCTTCATAAAAGCTTCGTTTGACGAATGGTTTACACCATTAGAAATCTCTATTAGAGATATTTAATTTGAGCTACAGAGACAAGTGTGCCTTGGTACACTTTTTCCTCATGGTTTTTTATTATCTGAAAATTTTGTTTAGGGCCTCAAAAATGCACTACAAAAATATGACCTTCAAATAGTATAAAATGTCGCAGAAAATCACTGATTTTCTGTTGTTGTAGACCATCCAAACGAATTCACGTGAAAATTTTTGAAAATGTACACCCATATTTAGCATAGACAACAACACCATAAGGTAGCGGATGCTTCGCGCACCTATAATCAATGTGGATCACTTCTCTGTCGCGTCAATATCTGGTGCGCACTACTTTTGTGTCACGCACCAATATCTACCGCGCACAATTTTGGTTCATGCACTAATACCTGTTGCATGCAATTTTTGTGTTGTGTGTAATATTCTATGCACATTGCACTCTACGTGTTGTACCATGCCAAATTTTAGTACGCTCCCATTGTGCACCAGTTCTCCGCACACACCACTAATTAAACTGTCGCATGGCAGGAATATTCAGCATGCATGCACTGCACACCAACATTGTGCATGCACCAACAAAATTCCTCTGCGCTCTGCCAATACTCAATGCGCACACCATGTGTGCCAATAATATGCATGCGCACACCGCAAATGCCAATATTGCGCATGCATCACCCAATATGCATCGTCCAGTGCTAAATTTAGTGCGCACATCCACGCATTATTATTTTTTCGTGTTTCACTAGCTCTATTCCGTGCAGCACCAAATTTAAGTGTGCACACCCACGCACCGTTATTTTTCATGTATTACCAATTCTGCACCGCACAGTGCCAAATTTAAGTGTGCGCACCCACGCGCCGTTATTTTTCGTGCATTACCAATTCTGTACCGCCCAACACCAAATTTAAGTGCGCACACCTGCGCACCGTTTTTTTTTTCGCATTACCAATTATGCACTGTGCAGTGCCAAATTTAAGTGTGCACACCCATGCACCATTATTTTTCGTGTATTGCCAACTCTGCACTACACAGTGCCAAATTTAAGTGTGCACACCCACGCACTAATATTTTCCACGCATCTCAACTTGTACTCCGCAGCACCAAATTTTAGCACGCACCCTTATTTTCCACACATCCCAAGCTTTTCACTGTGCATCACGCATTTTTAGTGCACACACCTGCGCACCTTCATTTTTCTGCACATCAATTCCTCGTGAATTCCGCTGCAGAAATTGGGGCTTTTGGCAAACTTTTCCCAATTTTCACCATGGACATTCTGTAACTATGAATGTTTTTCAATTTCACTCTGATAACACCAATTGAACCTCTACAAAAACAAATTTCTATTTGTTGACATTCCTGGAATGAATTATTCCCAAAATCAATTCACGAATTAAGAATTTTAATCAACTAATCTCTTTCCATCTGTCATGGCTTCCCTGTAACTTCAAATTTGACCAATTCCATGTCTGAATTTGCTAGAACAGATATTAAATTAAGAATATCTCACCACTTGTCCAAATTTCTCAATTTTCCCATGAATTTAACAACATAAATTGGGTCTTTTGCCAATTCCACGTAATTGCTTCTGATGCGTATGGAACTATGGAACTATTTTTCCTGTGCTCAATGTCTGATAAGAAGCAACAAAGTCAAATTCATTATTGTATAATTGTTTCCACCTAGACATCTCATGTCCACGGGAGTTAAGAATTGAGGTTAGTGACACAACCAAGGATTGACTGAGGAAATATACGATATGGTTGATGCATCCCTTCCTTTACTTGATGTTCAAGTGGAATTGTTGCAGGTATGTGGACCAATTTTGATGGCGGTCATTCAATAACATTCCTTGTGTCTGCATGAATTGCAGAGGTCTGTGATCAGTGTAGATGATTGTCCCCTTCTCCAGAATGTAATGCTTCCATTGTCTACATGTATGCACAATGGAGTACATCTCTTTATCATAGGTGGGGTATCTGCAAACAACACCAAATAGTGTTTCACTTTGATAGGCTAATATATGCCCATGTTGAGTGAGGATTGAACCAATAGCATAATATAGAGTATCTGTCTCAATCGCAAATGGTTGTTGCAAGTCTGAAAGAATAAGTATTGATGTTGAGAAGTGGTAGAATTTCAAATCCTCGAATGATTTTTGTTGGGATGTATCCCACACAAACTTGGCCTTCTCTCCACCATTGGTCACCTATATTAGGGCCCAAGCAATATGAGAGAACCCCAAAACAAATTGTGGTAGAAGTTGGTGAGGCCCAAGAAGCTGCGGAGCTCGGTCATTATCTTTAGGGCCAACCAGTCATGGATGACTTGGATCTTGGCTAAATCCACATGCACACCCTTCTCATCCATGATATATCCCAAATATTGGATTCTCTCCATGCCAAAGGAACACTTATTTGAATTGGCATATAAATTATGTTGTCACTAGGTGCCTAAGACCTACTTAATATGCTTCAAATGTTACTTCCAAGTTTTGTTGAAGATGAGGATTTCATCCAGATATATGACCATGTAGGAGTTTGTGAATGGTTGCAATATGGAATTCATCATCTACATGAATGTGGTAGGGGCATTAGTCAAGCCAAAAGGCATGACCAACCACTCGAAGAGACCTTCTTTAGACTTGAAGGTTGTCTTCCATACATCAGTTTTCTCAATCAGCACCTAGTGGTAGCCTGACTTCAAATCAATCTTACTGAAAAACTTGGCTCCATTGAGTTGATCGAGAAGATCATCAATCTGGGGGATTGATTATTGATTCTTGACTTTGATCTTGTTCATGGATATGTAATCAATACAAATTCACCATGTCCCATCCTTCTTCTATACCAGAATAATTGGGCTCCTACAAGGTGAGGAGTTTGGTCTGATGTGGCCCTTCAAAATTAGCTCTTGGATCTGGCATTTGATTTCTTCATTCTCAATAACATCATGCATGTACACATGGTCATTAGGCATAGGAGCACCAAGTGTCAAATCAATTGGGTGTTTTACCTGACAGTGCATAGGAACCTCAGTAGGTGAGGAAAATATTTCTTTGTGCTCTTCAACTATCTTGTCCACCCACTATTGTTGTGTAGAGAAACCCTATGCAGAGCTTTTGGCCATTGCAGTGAAATTTTGTTCACCTTTTGACTGAACCATAAAGAGTAAAAATCTCTTGATCTGAGAGACCACCTTTCCGCATTGCTTCACAGAGATCAAAGAGACTGCAATAGTTGGGACTAACTCCGATACCCTATAGAGTTTATCTCCCAAAATAATAATGACACTACGGTGCCTAGATTTATAAACAACATGATGCTTCCACATATATGGTTGTCCCAACAAAACATCACAAACTTCGAGGGGGGAAACATCACACAATACCTCATATTTGAAGGGTTTGATGCCATAGTGCAGTTGAGATTGTCGATTGATGCGGATGTCTCATTCCTAGCTAAGCCAACAAATGGTGTATGGTTGGGAATGTGACATCATTATCAGGTCCAACCTCTTGATGATCTTTACTAATATTAGGTTCTTATGGCTACCATTGTCAACAATAAAATGGAGTGGGGTCCCCTTCAACCACATATGTGAGTGGAAGAGGCTCTCCCCTTCTTCAATCTCTTCCGGTTCCTCTGGCTAGACTTTTGTGGTGGTGATAGTATCATTGGGTTCTGCATCATTGATCCATTTCCCTTTTGCAGATCTAAATCAGAGTCTGAGTTAGCAGATGATCCTGAGGCTTTCATTTCATCCAACAATGATTGTTTGGAGTGATATTCATCAATATTGTGCCAAGGGATTTTGTGGAACTCGTACCACTTTCTAGTGTCCTTCAACTTCCCATTACCCTTATTTTTTGGTGGCTTGGACTAGTTATCCTGGGACTGGCCATCCTTGTTCTCTCCTTTTACTTGGGAGTTAGGGCCACCCTTATCGGGGTTCTGTTGTGATGAATTTGCAGGACAGAAATCTCACTTATTCTTTTGTTTGAACTTCTGCTCACCTTTGAAATCATATCGGTAAGCGACTCCAAATGAGGATATGCCAAAGAAATCCATATATGTTTGAATGTACTTGTGTAGGCCACTACATTACTTTAAAACAGGTGTTTCTTGCAGGCTTTAATACCAAGATTTGTGCACAAGGTATGGAAGATGTTGGTGTACTCTGACATTGTCTAGTCTCTCTCCTAATGAAAAGTTGTTCATCTTGTGTACTGGTCATCATAGTTCCCAACAAAGTAGTATTCCTCCTTGATGGCATCAACAAAATACACCCAAGTGAGTCCTGGCCCAAAAATTGCAAAATCGTCCTTGGCATGTTTCTCATAGTAAGTCTCCCACCAATCTCTGACATGGGGAAGGGCCTTAAGGAGTGCGAAGGTGTTTTTTTCACTATTGGAAAAAATTTGGACACAGAAATAACCCTCTAAAAAACTTAACCATTTTTCCAAAGCATCGATGTATATGTAATACCCAAGGCCGAGCCCCTGCTGAATTATAATTATGTTTATAGGATGGTGATCCAAGTGTTTATAATTTGGGAGGATTATGTGTTTATTAGGCCGGAGAGCCTTGACGTTGAAGGCCAAAGAGCCTAAATTTTTATATATGTAAATACTCACATCATTAATATAATTACATCGTTGCGTGTACACCGACCACGAAGAAAGATTTATGGGGGACTAAAATCCATTGGGAAGGAAAAGGGAAAGGTCTAAGAAGCTAGGAAAAGGGCTAAGATTGAAGAGCTTAACCCCAAGGGAATATTATAATATACTTTCCTCGAGACTAAGGTTTGGGAAATAACCCTGTTATCCTAAGTTCCTTTGGGGAGAGGAACAAACTCCAAGTGGGGAGGAACGAGCTCCCAAGAGACCCATCCGTCAATCTGGGCACATGCAATTTTATGTGGGAAATCATTCATTGTGGGGGTTTGCTAGGCCATTCTTGTGAGGCCCCTGATTCATGTACACTAAGCATTCACACAACATCCACTTCCTCCATCATTTTACCTTTGCAAGCTTTGTAACCTGCAACCACGTGAAGATAACCCATACTTTTCCTGTGAAGCATAGCACATCTATATTGTTCCTGATCCAGATCACACCTTATCCATTTGTTGTTGTTGCCCCCATTTTTCTCTAGAATGGTGTGATTTACTATCCTTACCAGCGCCATACCTAATATTTTGTTATGATTACCCAGACTGAGTTAGTATGGGAGTTGGATTGAAGAAGCAAGTTTTCAGGCCTGTGAGCAACTCTCTCCAGGTGAGAGAGGTTGTTGGGGAAGTGATTTTCCCAAAGGGAGCCTCACAACATTTGTAGTGCTCTGATACTTCATGTCCAGCCTGTGATTGAAGCCCTGGAAGGGGAGTGGGGCAGTCGAAGGATTGTCGAGAAGAGAAGGGGCAGACTCCTTGGGGTGGGATAGGCATATTATGGGGAATGAGGGAATATAAGATTTGGACATGAGTGGACTCCTGGGGAAAGAATCCTTCCTAGAGATTTTGTAACCTCAACCTAGCCTAGGATTTCCTTTACCATGGGTGGAGTTTAGTCCCAGTTTCGTGGTTACCCATTGTTGATAGCTTGGAGAAGCATTTTCTAAGTCTAGGAGGTTCGTGGAAGGTCTGCACGTAGTTGGTGGCCTTCTTAAACAGATAAGTACTTCTTATACATGCTTAATTACATGTTGTATGTTATGCATGTATTTATTTATTGTATGCTTCTGCATAATTCTGTGTATGTTAATAGAAAGTAGAAGTTTATTTTTAATGTAATAAGTATGATAGTTCCACATATGAAAGCTCATCGATGACATGCCTCAACTTTGGAGGCTGGGGTATTTTAAAAATTGGTATTAGAGCCCATGGTTTCAATACTGAACTTAGATGGGCCGTATAAGTGGAAATTAAAATTACAAAGTGACAGGAGGGCACTGAGGGAATTCCTTGGTTGTGTTCAAAAGCTCAAGAGGTATAACAGTCTGAGAAATGACAATGATCATGGTTTATAACCACAAGATTGAATTTGAGTCGTAGGATCTACACATACCCTTCCCAGATGTCAGATCTAGAAAAGGTGCATGACATTTAACACTCAAGTCCTTCAAACTTCGTTACTTTGGCGATTTTTAAGTTTTTGTCGAGAAAGAGGCCGAAGCATGAAGCTCTGAAGTCCCTGAGTGACTCTTAATCATAGATCATTCAGGAGAAGGTAGATCGTTGGGTTTCCCAAGTGGTTTGGTAGTCCGGTGTTTGGGGAAATTGGTTGAAGTGCATGCAGAATGGACTTCATCTCGAAATCTTGAAGTCCGGAACTCATTTAGATCGTTCGTGTTTGAGGACACGTGTCTGTATATTAGCATGTTCAGAATTTTTGTAGTCCAAGGGTTGTGTTGTCTTCAGCAATGAAATCCTCCGAAGCCAGAAGCTCTAAAGTCCCAGAGCTCTAAAGTCTCGGAGCGCCGAAGTGATGTGGACATGTTCGTGAGTTCGAAATTCAGGAGTTGTAAGGTGTGCTGGAGTGGAATCTCCCAAAGACCAAAGTGTCAAAGTCTCGAAGTGTCAGATATGACGTGGCATGATGACATCACTTAGGATGACATGGACCTACCCTAAGTCTACCACATGTCACATGGTTTTGTACATTTATAGGCCCTTTGAACCAATTGGGACCTGACATGTGTCACTCATCAGTGGGGCCACGTGTCACCACCTTAATTGAAGAGATTTATACTAAGTGGACCCTGGAATGTTCACAAGTTCGGAAGGAATGAAGTGTGACGAAGGTGAAACTCCCAAAGCTTCGAAGAGCGGAGTAAATCCTCATTGTTGATCGGGAGAGGACACATGGTAGTAGATCCCGTAGTCTGAAGACTTGGCACTCCATAGGATTCAAGGCATAAACAATTGGGGTCGACACAGTGGACACATGGCGCCAGATCCCAAGGTTTGGAGACTTGGTACTCTAGAGGATTTAGGTTGTAGGTTGCTTTGAGTCGAGATCTTTGGAGGGCCAAAGTTAATCTCGACCGTTGATCAGGAGAGGATATATGGAGAAATTCCAAATCAGTAATGGGAGAGATCATGATCATCAAATCCACATGGAATAGATCAACGGAGGGGAACGATTGCAGAAATCCAAAGGAAAGTTAACGAGGGAGCTATTTCACATTCCATAATCAACCAGGATCATAGATCTCCAATGGGAGGAAGATCAACAATGGACATTGATTTCTGCTCCATCGCACATCTTTCCATTGCAGAAGTCAGGGTTGTTAAACCACGAGCATGTTCGAGTTCCAAAATCGACCAGGATCGGCGATATTAAAGTGATTGACAAATCAACAGTTTTTCCAGTTTTGAGATTGGAAATATGGAGTTGCGAGAACCTCCGAAGCTTCAAAGCAACAGAGCCTTGAAGCTCCAAAGATGTATTGTGCAAGGATTCGTCAGTTCATCATTCGAGAGAAATAAGGCATGAAGTAGAAAGAGCTTTCGAAGCCCGAATTTTCAGATCCCCGAAGCTCGCAAGGCTTCATATAAGAACCTATTTGTTAGCATTGGGTCACAACATGTAGTCACATGAGATTGGGGGCCAAAGAAAAGGGGCTAAATGCCCGAAAATTATTTTAAAGAAGGAAAAAAGGGTTAGGAAGGAAGCCCATGGGTTTTCTCTGGTTCGGGCCTACATCAGAAGAGGTACTGAAGACCTGTGAACTTTATGATAGGATCCAGCAAAGAACTAAAAGCCTTTTTTCTCAGAGGAAAGAGATCAGTTGCACAAAGAGTGCATCAGAGAAAAAGAACAAGTTCTAAAGGACCGCAACTTTCTACTCAAAGCTCAGAATTGAGCAAGCAAGCAATCATTGGAAAGGTATGGGACAGCAAAACATAGTTGTTCACCCAGAAAAGGGGACTAATTAGAAAATTACTCATAAATCAGTAGAAAATAATTATGATATATTAATGAATCAGAATGGTTCGTGTTTTAGTGAAATTATTGAGAAAAGTTACCCTCACAAAGCTTTGTTTGCTACACATTTTTGCAGAATTAACAATTGTCGGAACGGAGCAGAGTTATCACAAAGTGCAGAAATATGGATGATGCACAAGAGGCTTACAATTGGGAAGATGATATTAGAGGAATGGATGTCCAATTGGGAGTTGAAGGAACAAAATCCAATGGACATGGAGAAAAAAATGATGATAACATGAATATGGTAGAGACCATTATAAATTTGTAGAAAGATGTCCAAAGTCACAAGGCTAATAATGAAAGGATTATGAGATCCAAAGAGCAACAGGAAGACTTCAATATGAAGTTAATGCAGATCCTAGACAAAATTGAAAATAAGTTGGATAAGGAGAGTGGCTCCAGCAAATCAGGAAGCCATAGGACCCCTGCGGAAAAAGGAAGATCAAGGAGTGGTGGTAGACATCACCATCACTCCCAAAGGAATTCCAATAGGAGAGCACAAAGAAGCGCAAGTCCATCCCCTGCCAGGAAGCATAATAGGTCTGGGGTGGATGAATTGAAAGGAGAAATGAACAAGATCAAGCCTCCTACATTTAATGGAGAGCACAAGAAAGATGAAGATGTTGAGACATGGATGTTGGGCATGAGAAAATACTTTCAACTGCATAATTATTCTTCTCATGTAGAAGGAAGAATTGTTATTTACCAACTTAAAGAAAAGGCATCCATGTGGTGGGATCATCTTGTGCAAGTGTAGCACATCAGAGAGAAGAATGTAACTTGGAGAGAAAAACATTTTGAGAAAAAATACTTAACCAATAGATATTATGGCAAAAGGAAGAAAGAGTTCTTCGAACTCAAGATGGGCAGAATGACCATTGATGAATATGAAAGGAGATTTTTATAAATATTGAAGTACATCTCCTTCATCAAAGATGAAATAGTTAAGATCCAGAGATACTTGAGTGGGCTACCATCTTTAATCAGTGATAAAATTCAGTATGATAATCCTAAAACCTTGGATGAAACCATAAGGTGAGTTAAGTGCTTATACGATCAGCATAAAGGAAAGTCTACCTTCCAAAGAGCTTGGGAAGACAAGAAGAAATTCAAGATGGAGCAAAGGAAGAAGGAGAACAAGACACCCTTCTTCAGAAACAATTATCAGGGACAAAAAACCCCTAGAGAACCCAGAATGACTGAGACAAGTAGGAAAAGGCCAAGGCAGACACCCATTCAATGTTGGAGTTGTAAAGGAGATCATATGTATAGAGAATGTCCACACGAAAGTGATAAAGTGAGAGTTGTCCACAATGTACAGCAAAAAGAAACCGTGGAGGACATCGGAAGAAGTGTTCCACGGATCTATGCATCCCTGACCAACAAGCAAGCAGAGTTTCAATCACACATGATTGAAGTAGAAGGTATTATCAATAACCATGCCTTTACTATTTTAATAGATTCAAGAGCTATTCATAGTTACATAGATCCTAAGGTAGTGGAAGAATTGCAATGACCAAGAAGCAAGAATGGGAAATATTTCCTGGTGTAGCTAGCTACAAGAGCCAAGAGAAAGGTTGTTGAGATGGTTAAATCATGTCCAATGGACATGAATGGGATGAATACCAAGGCAAAATTGAACATCTTTCCCTTGGGTTCATATGACTATCTAATTGGTATGGATTGATTGGACCAACACCATATCTTCTTAGACTGCCATAACAAGGCATTTACTTTCCTAGACGAGGAAGGGAACCCAAGAACATTTCAAGGAATTCCTAGGGCAGTTATTGTTCGAGAGATCTCAGCGATGCAGTTGAAGAAGTGCTACAGGAAGGGCTTCCAAATATTTGCAGCTCATATGGAGGAAGCACCTAAGGATAAGGTGCCAAATATTGAGGACCATGCAGTCCTAAAAGATTTTAAGGATGTGTTTAAGGAAATACCAGAACTACCCCCAAAAAGAGATGTTGATATCTCTATAAACTTAATGCTTGGAGAAGCTCCAGTATCTAAGACCCCCTACCGGATGAGTACTCCAGAGCTGAAGGAACTACAAATGCAGCTTGAAGAACTTCTGAGGGACTGGTACATACGCCCAAGCATCTCACCTTGGGGTGCCTTGGTTTTATTCGTGAAGAAGAAGGATGGGACATTGAGGTTGTGTATTGATTTCAGGCAGTTAAACAAAGTAACTATAAAGAACAAATATCCATTGCCAAGGATAGATGACCTCTTCGATCAATTGAGGGAGGCAAAAGTATTTTTGAAGATTGATCTCAGATCTGGTTACCATCAAGTAAGGATCATAGATGAAGACATCAGCAAGACTGCCTTTAGGACAAGGTACAGTCATTACGAATTCATAGTGGTTCCATTTGGGCTATCAAATGTGCCAGTTGTTTTCATGTGCTTAATTAATGGTGTTTTCCAGGAATACCTAGACAAGTTTATCATTGTATTTTTGGATGACATTCTTATATATTCCAAGTTAAAAAAAGAACATGAGCATCACTTGAGGATGGTGTTACAATTTTTAGGAGAGCACCAGTTGTATGCCAAATTGTGCAAGTGCTCATTATATCATAACTGAATTCACTATTTCGGGCATATAATATCCGAAGAAGGGATAATAGTGGACCCCGAAAATATTGAAGCTATAAAAGGGTAGATAGAACCTAAGAATGTGATAGAATTCAAATCCTTCATGGGTCTAGATGGCTACTACAGAAGATTCATTATTGGGTTTTCAAGGATTGCTCACCCGGTTACTTCCTTGCAAAGGAAGGGGGTGAAGTTTTTGTAGCAGAGTGTGAAAAGAGCTTCCAGCATTTGAATTAGTTGTTAACCAGTGCGTCAATTCTGAGAATTGCATATCCGAATGAAGATTCCATGGTTTGCACAGAGGCATGCAAAGAAGGACTTGGTGGAGTCCTTAATCAGAACAAATTTGTGGCATGTTTTGAATCCAAAAAATTGAAAGAGAATAAAAGGCTCTACGCCACTCATGATTTGGAGTTGACAGCCATAGTACACACCTTGAAGAAGTGGAGGCACTACCTCATGGGAAAAATATTTGAGCTGAGAACATACAATAATAGTCTGAAATATTTGTTTGATCAACCAACTTTAAATGTCAGGCAGAGCAGATGGTTAGAATTCGTCTATGAGTATGACTTTGATATCAAGCACATCAAAGGAAAAGAGAACAAAGTGGTTGATGCACTTAGCAGGAGAGTGCATGAATTGCATGCTACAACCATTAGCATGTATTAAACTGATCTTAAAGGAAGAATTTTTTAGGCTGCAAAAGCAGATTTGCAATACATGGAGATGGTAACAAAATTACAACAAGGTAAAATGCAGCAGAAGGTTGAAGATTATAAATTGGGAAATGATGAAATTCTCCTATACAGGAACATAATTTATGTACCCAATTCTCATGAATTGAGGAGTATGATCTTGAAAGAGATGCATAATGAACCTTATGTTGGACACCTCGGATATCAGAAAACAATTGCAGCAGTCAAAAGCCAATATTGTTGGCCAAGCATGAAGAAAACAATTGTTCATTACATTGCTAAATGTTTGGAGTGTCAAAAGGTCAAGGCTGAACATAGACACACAGTTGGGTTGTTGCAGCCATTGCTCATTCCTGAGTGGAAGTGGGAAGTGGTGTCAATGGATTTCATCACCAAATTTCCCAGAACAAGCAAGCAGCATGATTCTATCATGGTGGTGGTGGACAAGCTTACAAAATCTACCCATTTCATTCCAATGAAGATTACTCACAAGGCAAATAATGTTGCTAATATTTATATGAGGAAGTAGCACGCTTGCATGGCATACCCAAGACAATTTTGTCTGACAGAGACCCAAATTTTACCTCGAAGTTATGGAGGTGATTATTCAAAGGGTTTGGAACAAATCTGAACTTCAGTACAGCTTATCATCCCGAGTCTGATGGGAAAACAAAAAGGGTGAACCAAGTGATAGAGGATATGCTAAGAATGTATGTAGTGAACAAACCATCAAAGTGGGAGGATTATCTAAACTTGGTAGAATTTTTCTACAACAATGGGTACCARGAATCTCTGAAGATGAGCCAATTTGAGGCACTTTATGGCAGAAAGTGAAACATACCCATAAGCTGGGACAACCCAGCTGATAAAGCAGTAGTTGGGCCCGAGTTGCTCAAGGAAATGGRAGAGCAGATGTCAAAGATTAAACAAAATTTAAAGGCTTCTCAAGACAGGCAGAAAAGCTACACTTATAAGGGAAAATTTCACAGAGAATTCTATATTGGAGATCATGTGTTTTTAAAAGTGAAGGCCAATAGAAGTTCCCTTGAGTTGGGAAACTGTTCCAAATTGGCAACGCGTTAATGTGGGTCATTTGAAATCCTAGAAAGGATTGGGCCTATAGCTTATATTCTTGCATTACCTGCATCTAGGACCATTCATAATGTATTCCATGTATCATTGCTTAAGAAATATATACCTGATGTTAATCATGTTATTGATTAGAATGTGATTCAGGTGGAGCAAGAAGGCGCTTTTCAAGTGCATATGGGACGCATTTTGGACCATAAAATCGAGCAGCGCTGGAATCGAGTCATCGAGCTTGTAAAGTTCCAATGGAACTGGTATGGTCCTGAGGATGCCACTTGAGAGCACGAAGAGGCCATGCGGGCAGAATACCCGCATCCTTTTGAATATTTTTGAAAATTTTGTTGTAATATGTAAATATGATGCACTGAAGAAAATGCATAAATAAGGGGAGGGGATTGTTAAACCCAAGACCGAGCCCCTGCTAAATTATAATTATGCTTATAGGTTGGTGAGTCAAGTGTTTATAAGTTGGGAGGCTTATGAGTTTATTAGGTCGGAGAGCCTTGATGTTGAAGGCTAGAGAGCCTGATTTTTGGTATATGTAAATACTCACATCATTAATATAATTACATCGCTACATGTAGACCGACCATGAAGAAATAGTTATGGGGGACTAAGCTCCACTGGGAAGGGAAAGGGAAGGGTCTAAGAGGCTAGGAAAAAGGGCTAAGCTTTAAGAGCTTAACCCTAAGGGAATATTATAATATATTTTCCTAAGTACTAAGGTTTGGGAAATAACGTTGTTATCCTAAGTTCCTTTGGGGAGAGGAAGGAACTCAAAGTGGAGAGGAACGAGCTCCCAAGAGAGCCATGTGTCAATATGGGTGCATGTATTTTTATGTGGGAAATCAGTCGTTGTGAGGGTTCACTCAACCATTCTTGTGAGGCTCCTGATTCACACACTCACGCACTCAGACTGAGCATTCATGCAACATCCACTTCCTCCATCATTTTTACCTCTGCAAACTCTGTAGCCTGCAACCCCGTGAAGCTAACCCGTACTTTTCCTGTGAAGCATAGCACGTCTGTATTGTTTCTGAGCCAGATCGCACCTTAGCCATTTGTTGTTGTTGCCCTCGTTTTTCTTTGGAATAGTGTGGTTTACTGTCCTTACTAAATCCATACCCGATTTTCTGTTGTAATTACCCGGAATGGATTGGTCTGGGAGTTGGACTAAAGAAGTAGGTTGTCATGTTTGTTCTCCGGGTGAGAGAGGTTGTTGGAGAAGTGATTCTCCCAGAGGGAGCCTCACGGCAGTTGTAGTTCTTTGAGACTTCATGTTTGGCATGTTGTTGAAGTCCTGGAAGAGGAGTGGGGCAGCCGAAGGACTTTCGATAGAGAAGGGGCACACTCCCTAGGGTGAGACAGACATGTGGGGAATGAGGGACTATAAATTGTGGACATGAGTGAACTCCTGGGGAAAGAATCCTTCCTGGAGATTTTGTAACCTCAACCTAGCCTAGGATTTCCTTTACCCTGGGTGGAGTTTAGTCCCAGCTTGGGGGTGACTCGTTGTTGATAACTTGGAGCAATGTGGTCTAAGGCTGGGAGGTTCATGGAAGGTCTGCACACAATTGGTGGCCTTCTTAAACAGATAAGTACTTCTTATACATGCTTAATTACATGTATGTTACATCTATGTTTATTTATTGTATGCTTCCGCATAATTCTGTGTATGTTAACAAAAAGTAGATGTTTATTTTTAATGTAATAAGTATGATAGTTTCGCATATGAAAGCTCGTCGATGGCATGCCTCGGCTTTGGAGGCCGGGGTGTGTTATAGTATATCTTGCCTTCAAAGAAAGGAATATCAAAGTTAATTTGTACCTTGGGAGTCTTACCTCCGAAGTGACTATTGGTTGAAGGTGGCTCTGGTGATGTTGGAAACCATCAAAGAATCTGGGCAAAATTATCTATCATCGTGTTCCTATGTCGTGCAAGGGATTCTTCGAGGAACAATTTTATAGGATCTCCTGCTCTCTTGTCCCTCTTTTCTTCCACCATGGGGGGGTTGTTTGGGCAGGTGAGTAGTTGTCCTTAAGAGAAACAAGCATGAGACTCAACTCTCTATACAATGACCTCGTCGAGGACATGCACTAAGAACGACAAGGAGCGGACTACTCTAATACCATTGATCCAGATTATTTTGAGAGCGACATGAAGGTAGAAATATAACAAATATATAATAAAGAAATACACAGAAATATTGTAAGGAACACAGTAATACCATAAAACTTAGATTATATTATTGACTGTTTGGAATACAAAGTCTATAAAATGCAAAGCACACAAGCGAGTTAGAATGGTGGTAGCTTATCTCTAAAGAGAGATGTGTCGAGTACACGTGTTCACAAGAATCTTATTACAATGAGGCTCCAAAGGCATTTTTAACATAAAGTATAAATGAGAAAACCCTAAATGTCCAAAACCCTTACCCCGAAAAATAAAACCATGAAAGGTTTGTGAGCCCCAATAGGGGTAGTTGATATGTCAACTTTCCAAGGGCACAAATTTTGCATACGATCTCTATTTGGGGCACACGATATGTCGTCGGAAAGGTCTATCTAAGGAGTACACATTCTAAATGGCCTAATACATCCGAATATGAATTTAATGGGCACTCCCAAGTCAAAAAAATGATCTTTAGGGCCTCAAAACGGCCCCAGAAGTTTGGGACCCAAAAACTATAAAAAAAATGCCAAGATGGAAATTGTAATTTGACCCAATGGAATAGGTGGGTGGCCACCAATGTCCACCTAGATCATCACTGCTATAAGATTATGAGCAGTGCAGTCTACGGTTGGGAGGAGCATATGAGGTTTGCAGCTAATTGGTGATTTTCATTCAAAAATAAGTGTATTTTATGTGTTATTACGTTGAATAATGTGTATTATTTATGTTGATCATGTTATGCTATAATAGTAAATAATTATGCATGGATTATATGCTATTAGGATTGCATAATTGTGTTCATGTGCATGACATATTAATTAATTAATGGTATCAGATAACTAATGGACTGAATTGGAGAAAATTCAAAAATTCAGTTTGTGACGGAAGTTGTGTTTTTAGTGGCGGTGCCCAGGAGGAATCCTCGGAATGGAATGTTACATAAAGAGTCTATCTCTGCATAGCTTTAGCAATTTGTGTTTACAATCTAAATATCTAATCAAGGGTTTAGACTCCATGGAAGTACATCCAATGCCAATCAAGAATGGAATAGGCAAGTTGCATTTAATTTTTAAATTAAAGGATACGAAAAGCATTTTTGGATTTGCTCAATTTTATTCCAAGCCTCACAAGGGATGTTGTAGGTCCAAATTTCACAATGATAAAGAACAACCAAGAAAACTACAGTGTTAAAAAAAAATCTTATCCCATTCCCAAAGCTCAACATTTCTACATTTGTTTTCAATGCCATAATAAGCTTTCCAACCATCAATGATTCACTTCTCAACTCCATGGTTCCAATTCAAACAACAATTAAAATTAATGGCTAAGTACTTGTAAGATTTTACATCTTCAATGATGTTATCACCACACAAAATCAGAGGATAAATTATTTCCTTAAATGTACTTATCATATTCTATTTTTATCAATATGCATGGTAAAAAAATAGAAGAAAGATGCAATATGATATTAATGATAATAACAATCACATTCAATAGGGTGAAATTATTTCTAGAAGCCTCGTGCAGAAAGGCAATGCACATAACCTAACCCTTCAACACGAGAATAACTCACATTGCTTCCAATATACAAGAAGATTTGTCCATAACAAGTATTCAGTTCAAGGGCACTGAGCATCCAATGCAATAAAAGTTGTAAAGTGCAATAACATTCAGCGTGTGGGAATTCATAAAGGTACCGTAACTCATATTGCTTCCAATATACAAGAAGACTTTTCCATAACAAGTATTCAGTTCAAGGGCACTGAGCATCCAATGCAATAAAAGTTGTAAAGTGCAATAGCATTCAGCGTGTGGGAGTTCATAAAGGTACCAAGGATTCAAAGTGAAAAGATATGTTAGTCAAAATAGCAACTCAAGGCTCAAAAGGCGTGTGCTAGGCACCCATGTTCTCACCATGGCTTGGGAAATTGCTACAAGTGCTTATGAATCCATATCTCAACATGGGCATAATCCAATCTCAATATAGAAAAAAAGACGTAATAAAATTGGTATACAATCAAACCTTATTATGGAAAGGAGTAAATTAATAAGATTGGTGGTCAAAGATTTGGACACAAGAAAATAGTGACTTTTGATAACAATTTATCATGATGAAATATATGCTTAACCACCTATAATACTGAACTTAAACCATGGGGGATTTGTTCTAGAGGTCTGCATTGAACAGTCTTGGTATATGCTTGCAGTCAATATGAAGGCCTCCTTAACATCAACAGAAGCAAAGATTGGAAACAAGATACATTGTTTCTGCAAGGTGTTGGAGACAACATACATTGTTTTTGCAGAGTCATAACAAACATTGTAACACTGTAAAAGCTTTCACCAATTTTAATTTATTTAACTTCAGCCCTACTTTGGAAGCTTAGGGCTATGTTGGACACCAGATGCATTGGGGCATAACAAACATTGTAACACTGCAAAAGCTTTCACCAATTGCAAATTCTTCGACTTAGCCCTACTTTGAAGTTCAGGAAAACATCAGCTGTTTTTTTTTCAATTAAGATAGAAAGGATAGCATCAAAACTTATTCAATGTCATTTAGACATTCCTACAATGTGGAGCAAAAGAAAAAGCAAACAGTAAGCTACACATTGTTTCTGCATGGCTGTGTTGGAGACAAGATGCATCGTATCTGTCGGGCCATAACAAACATTGTAACACTGCAAAAGCTTTCGCCAATAGCAATTTAATGTCAAAACTCAACTTATTTAATATCATTTAGCCATTCCTACAATTTAAAGCAAAAAATAAGTAAAGTGTAAGCTACACATTGTTTCTGCAGTGCTGTGTTGGGAACAGGATGCATTGTTTCTGTAGCAATATAACAAACATTGTAACACTGCAAAAGCTTTCACCAATTGCAATTTATTTAACTTCAGCCCTGCTATGGAATTTCAGGCAAACATTAACTGTATTTTGTCCAAAAAGGCAGGCCATTCCTAGAATATAGAGCAAAAGATAATCTAAAGAGAAAACTATACAAGTTCAGGTAAAAATTTGCTTTTTCCTAACTAATAAAGGCAGAAATGATATTGTCAGAACCAGCTGCTTATTCCATATCATCCAGAGATTGCCTCTAATGCAGAATAAAAGCAGAAGTGAAGAATTAAATACCAATCCATAAAGAGTTAAATACCCCAAACTAGGATTGCAAACGATAAAGGGTTAAATACCCCAAACTAGGCTTACTTTACTCGGAATGTGCATCTCCATATAGATTTCATTAAATACTTTAAAATAGAGTGTCCATTGTGAAATTCTTTAAGTAGATTATCCAGCACCTTAAGAAAAGAGATATTTTTCTCGGATTTTTACCAAACTTAGCTTGGCAGATTCTTCACTATTTGCAATTTAATTAACAAAATCTGCGTGAAACTGACAGTAAGATAATACTTATTAATAGTTAAATTGAGGGTCACAATTGTTCTTGAAACATTTCAATTAGGGGGGACAACAATCCCTTTTTAACACTTTGGTTCAATATGAAAACCAAAACTCGTGGTACACCATACTTGTTAGAAACCATTGTTGTACAACATCCTTCAATGCCATGAGACAGCTAATTTTTGTTCGCAAACCATTTTCTGCATTATACAAAGTTTTCAAGATACCAAGAGATATATATATCAAATGCAAAATCATGATTACAATTTTGAAATTTATTTGCAGAGTGAAGAGTTATAATCTCTTTGTCTGCAGCCTTTACAATTTCTAATAAAACTAGAGCTTGGTTTTCCGAGCAAAAAGACTTTATTTACAACATAAAGTTCCCTCAAAGAACATTACCAAATATCAAAGAATAATTTATAGAATGAGAGCTTTTGTGTTCTCAACAGCCTGCTTTCTTATTACATTAATGATTGTCAAACACACAATGACTTATTTTTTGTTGTGTGCTGGCAAACAAAAGGGAAAGTGATACACAGAAAAGCAATTAAGGCAAATGCCCTCTCACTTTCATAGTGCTGCAAGAAAAATGATGACCAAAAAATGGCAGTTACACTAGAGACCAAACTAGAGATAGGAAAATAGATGTTTATGACAAAGGAGGATTTCCTTCGCAACTGCCGCTCAACCCCTCACATCATCTGCTTTGTATTCCTCCAAAAAAAAATTGCAAGAAGATTGATGACTCAATCATTGGGAGATGCGTGCCTGTCACCATCTCCTTAGGATTGAGTATTCATTAACCAATTTGAAATAGCATAATGGTACATTCACTTGACAATTTCCTGGCAGGCATTATCCAATCTTACAACAGATCCTCAAAATCATGTTGGGGGGAAAAACTTATTGAGATTGAACGGTAGAGTGTAGAACTCCTCATTCCGACTGTCCCCTCTGAATGTTCTAAATTTTACCCACCATGGCATCCCTCTATCCTTCTTGGAGTGTTCAACTTCTAGAGTGTTATCTAGAAATACTGCAATAATTAGTGCAACCGTCGGTGGTGAGGAGAATATGGTGTTTAGGAAGTCATCAAACTGCAACCAAAAGATGACAAATTAAATTAGGCACAAGACCTCATATCAAGTTATTAGATCCTACCTTGAAAATCAAAACAATGCATGGTACAGAATTCTTTTTGAACTTACCCATCCTGCATTTGTATGGACAGGGCCCACTCTAGAAGTAGCATAAAACTCATTGAAGTATTGTGGAATAGACAGGCCCAGAAATAAGGAAACTCCCAAGATGAATAGGTTTCGCATTGAATTCATGTTGGTGAATTGAATGAAGGAAACACCAACAGCCGCTGGAAAAAATAGCAGCAAATACGAACACTCAGAAACCCACAAGCCTAAAATTCCAATTGATTGATTCAGATTGGATTGAAACAACTTACCAACCAGCCCAAAGAGCACACAGTATAATGCAGCAAATATGGGAAATGGTATTGATGCAAAAAGAGCTCCAAATTTCCCTAAATGTAAGTAAATACAGGAATACATTAATATGAAGGACTGTGAACAAAATTATAAACATTTCTCTCAAACAGAAAAGCACATTTCTCTCAAACAATTAAATATATATATCTCACAAGGAAAAATGAGTTTCCAACCTAATATTGAAAAGAAGATCATAAAACCAGCTGATATTTGCACAACACGCCGGCTGCCTACTCTAGTAATACCAAGAAGTCCAACATTCTCTCTGAAATAACAACACAGCTTGAGTTAAGTTTGAAGTATAAAACATAATTTATAGAAATGCAGTACTCTTAATAGTAATATTTTCATGATGACTGCAATGAACAGAGAATACTCACACTGAAACAGTGGAGCCAGTTCCTGTCCCAAAAAGGCCATCTAATAGTATGCCAATACCCTGGAGCATAACAACACTAGTGAGTCCCATCCAGTTTTCCAAATAAAGCTATGTAAATGAATTATGTCAGTTCAAGTAAAACAAAATTCGATCTAATACAATCAGTCCTGGCCAGCTCACCTGCCAACCAATACCCCGACTAAGAACATATGCAGGAGGAGGTGTGGCACTCGCAAGTCGCGATGCCGCCTTATATGCTCCAGTTGACTGCAGTTGATAGTTAAAATTTCATGATAAGGTTATTGTCAAATTATAACTTCATTTACTGAAAAAGCCATGTCTGCCTCATCATCTCCAAGATATCATGGATGATATTTAAAGATCTAACCACTTCAAATGCCAATCCCAAAACACCTACCACTTATTTCTAAGCAATAGAAAAGGTAAAAATGTGGCAGTTGTGTATAACCTCAATAAGAGAAACAAGAACTGCAGACATCATTCCAAACGTATGACCGGCATCAAAAGTCGGAGCACCCCATTGCAGAGGATAGGGTAATTTTATCCTGCATCGAAAATTTTTAAAAAGAGATCTTACTACACGGAAAACTTCATCCAATATATCTGTATGAAATAATGATTCAAATCATTGCAGTCAATGTTTATTGAATCTTCCATATATACCACATCCATTTTTAAATAATGATTCAACTCATTGCATTCAATGTTTATTGAATCTTCCACATATACCCACATCCATTTTTAAATAACGATTCAAATCATTGCGTTCAATTATATTCAACAAATTATTCAAATCATTGCGTTCAATGAATCAACAATTCTTTTAGCAATCAGAACTTGTCAAGCATTACTTTTCCATTTACATGGTCATAAAACCACATACCAAGGAGCAGATGATATAAGGTGAGCTCTATCAGTGCGGCAGTTGATTTTTGTCCTCTCAGGC
>ML826539.1:37057-55177 GCA_009831015.1 Picea engelmannii
ACAAAACTAGAGCCAATTTAAAATCAAAGATCATATGAGGAGGCACTTACATCATTTCCTCCCATCGCTGGAACAAGAAAAGTTGGAACCATGACTGTGGTTCCCAACATCAAAATGTAGTGTTGAAAACCCAAAATAATTGTTTCCGCTGCACCAAGACAATTACTATTACTATCAGAAAACAGAAGCATTTGTATCGGCAGCCACACCCAACAACATATGACAGAAAAAAGTTATCACTAAATTCAAGCATAGAACACAAAGGTTATATACAAGCAAGTGCTTACATAGAAAGTGCATGCTGGGAAAACCCCAAAGTAGCTGCAGGGGCATGTTGTATGCAAAGAGCTTTCAAAGAGTGAAAGTAAAGCAAGGATAATCCTGACAGCTCTATACAGAATGGAGCTTGCAGGCATGCTCATTTTAAGACTCAAGTTTTACAAGACTTGAACTTCTCATACAGCAAGTATAACCGCCTCTCCTCTCAACTCTAGGCATTTTAAGTTTAGATGATGCCTTTAAACAAGTTCGATAAAGGGAGGAGGTTTCAATAAATGTACCTAGGCATAATCAAAGACAAACACAACAGCCCAAGTCTTTAGAGTTGTAGCATTTGACCAAGGCCTCCTAACCAACCTAGCTCAACATGCTAGGATTCGATCGAACTCGGATCATCTTTCCTGACAGGACACCTTTTAAAGTTCAATGTTGAACTGTGGATTGTTATCTCTGGCAGTCGGTACACCATAACCAAGAAACTTATGACAACATAATACCCCTCACATACCAATACAGCTCACCCCTGGTATTCACTTCAACAACAACTGCAATGGCTCGGTCTGAGATCAATATACTGTAACAATGAGATTTGTGGGCATGCTGATCCCAAGAACCAACTTCCTCGTATAACTACACCATCTCCTCAGATACCCAGTGGTTCTAGAGTAATCCTACTCAGAGAACAGATCACTCGGAGAAACTGAAATGATTGATCAGACATTTTGCAAAAGAGAACTGTAGATTCTACAGGAAGCCTGTTGAATGACGGATACTTGGCAGGTGAAGCCAAAAGGGTGGTTTGATGCCCATTTAGACCACTTGGTTAATGAGAACCAAAAATAACAAAAATAAATAATCGTGGGCAAGATCATTTGAAGAAACCACATTAAAGAATAACGTTTTAACGATTGAATCGGAAATTTTCGGTAGAAAGAATTTCGGGGACAATCATAAGACCATTTTCAATACTAAGAGGGCAGTAACCTTTGACAATTTCTCATGCCTAGTATAGCTACTAACCGTAAACATACATAAATACAGAAAGCTACAAAAGAAAAAGAGAGAAAAGAAGCTTACGCCAAGGGGGATTGGAGTCTATGCAGTACTCCAGGCCTGGCAGTTGTTCCATTGGTGGATGAGTGATGTCCTCGAGCTTGGGTGCAGCCATGTCGCTTCCTTGATGTTTTCTTGCCTTCTTCAAAGCAAACTAAGGGCAAAATGAACTCAATTCAGAGAAGCCCAACACTCTGGAAGGTATACAATCAAGCAAAATTCCAGAAACCCAAGTCCAAAAGCTTCCAAGTACCAACTTTGGTTCCAGGACTGCAATGTATGCCTGATCAAGTCTTCAAAAGAAGCCACAACCAGATCAAAAACCAATGTGAAGCTTAGAGATCTAGATCAAAAGGTGGCCTTGAGGGGCCTAAACTGGAGAGACCCAGATCAACAAATGCTGCAAAATTCAACTTCTTGAGCTTTTTCTTCAACCCAAGTGATGGAATGCCCAAGCCGAGAAATTAATGCTGAACTACGAAGACCCAGCTTCGAAAAAACCGCCAAAACTGCTTCCAACTTCTGTCTGTTAAATGCAAACCCAAATAGCCAAACCTGCACCGAATTAGTACTTTATATGATAAACGCTCTCTCAGATGATATACAGAAGATTATACGAGCATATGCAAGCAAGGAAATTGCAGAGGAAGCATACTCAATCTCCTCCAGCAAGAAACGGAATAAAAAGTCGAAGAAAGGGGAAAAACCTGTGTCGTGGTTATGAAATATATAGGATATGATCCTAAGAAGTGATGATGAATGAACAAAAGATGGTACTTTGAAAGTGATTTGACACAATGCAGGACGGGTATGGATGAATGAAGTATGAAATAACGGAAGATGAAGGGTCCTTTTGGATTGATGAAATGAATGGAGAGGAAACGGGGTATTTTAGATAGGCAGCAAAACAGAATCTTGAGATGGAAATATAATATAAAAAGAAGGTACAATCATGGAAAATGCAAAGAAATAGGCAGGCAGTCTTTACCAAGGGAATATAGGAAGGAAATAGTAAGCAAAATATGTCAAGGCTGTGGGGATAAGGGAGAAAAAAGAACCAAAAAGAGGAGGTAGGCAGGAAGGCAGTAGGACGGTGGGAGCAGCTGTCATTCAGAGATATTGTTAACCCACAATTCCATTTCATAAAAACAAACAGTTGCCTGTTTTCACACACACAACATAAAATCCCATACAACCAAAAACATAGCAAAATAATAATGTCGCCTCCTCCTACTCTTCAAAAGCCCCAGAAGAATTTTGGAATCAAACAAAATGTAGAGCTGGAAGAGAATCTCCTACCCACCTTGCCTTTCTCTGCATTCGGCATGTAAAATCAGATGATATGCCCGCCCATCATCGTATTCTTCTGCTAATTAACTCCCATAATCTCAAACTAATTGTCTTTGCAATCTCACTAATCCCAACTACAGTAACCAGTTAGTTATAACTACACTTGGATTGATTATCCTCCCTATTCGCTCAAACCCAACTGGAATCTCATCAAATCTCACAACTTCTCTGATTCACCTGATAACACCAATGCCTGCAAATTCAAAACGTCATTCCTCTAATTACCCAATAACAGTAAAACCTCTCTAATTCAACCCACAAATCTGAAATTTGTCACATCTAACACTCACCTAAACAAATATATATTTTCTCCTTCTCTTAATCATCAAAATCCATAACAGTCATCTGAATAAATCTATAATCTTCAACCCATACAAAGTAAATACTCCTCAACTCATTTTGGGAAAAAAAAAAAAAAAAACCATATCTTGAATTCAGAACCCTTCATTATTATTCTCCTACAATCACGCTTTGTCTTGTCCTTATTGACTATACAACACCCAATACATCAATCTTCTTCTGTTGGCTTATTACAACGGTAAAGTGGTATATTCATCAAGTATAAACCACCGTATGTGACATTGTATACTGTGTAAAGCATTCCATATCTTTTCATGATGGTTCCAACGGTAAAGTTGTATACTCATTAGTTATACAGCATCCAATATAATCTTCTTTTATTAAAATGTTATTTTGCCATTTAATATATCGATTGGCGGTGGTCAATATTTAAATGGGTATGAATATATCACAATTAATGCACGTTCAATTTTACATGAAAATCTATCCATAAAAGCAAAGCAAAGCAAAGGGGATATGTTTTTGGTTTTTTTTTTTTCTGATATTATTTTTTTAATTACATGAAATTTGGTGAGAAATTGTTGAATATGTAGATTTGAATGCTTAAGTTTATATAATGTAAATGCTTTAAAAGTTTTTCAATACACTGAATACATTTATGCATTCAGAAATATAATTTAAAGTAGTAGTCTAAACGTTCTATCTTTTGGATGTTTTCTAGTAACATTTTCCGAAATCTGGTGATGAATGATTGGATCTGCAGATTTGAGTGGCTAAGTTTGTATAATTAGAGTGTCCCAGAAACTTTTCAGCAAGCTGAATCCATTTATGCATACAGAAATACAATTTAAACAATGGAAAATAACTAGCAATTTAAATAATAGAAAATTACAATTTCACGTAGATTTATATCACCATTCCTACCAAAAATACCAAAACTTAAAAAGTTTAAACAACACTAAGAAAAAAAAAAACTCAAAAATAAACACCAATTTAACCCAAAATAAAATAATTTTTTTATAATTATAATAATATCTCACCCTCTGCTTTTTTCATTATACCTGTTGATTACACAGCACTCAGTGTAGATCTCCTGATCGGGTTACAACGAAAACACGATCCAAAACCTTGACGAAAATACGTCTTACCATTTAATGCTAAGACTCCTCTACGTCACAGCATTTAATGCTCGCACCAAACAATTACTTAATACGCTCTCGCTATCGCAATATTTTCAAATATTCCGCTGGCCGAAAAGACGATAAAGCTGCAACCCCCGGAATACCGGCACCGTCCCCTGGAGCCCACCTCCGATAGCCCGTGGATCCCTCGCAGTAAAAAGAAAAGGTAAAAGACGGGCTTTTTATCCTGTTTTGCTCTTTACGCCTTTAATCTTTTACCCCGTTTATGCGTTTTTACCGGGTTATGGGTTTTACCCGCCACGGTCAAACTGGGTGCTGAACACGTGGGTCCGTGGTACAGGAGCCCGACAGTGCGGGACCACCGGCATAGGCATATGCTTAACCCGGCCCCGAGTTAAGCGACAGCATATGCTTAACCACGGCCCCGAGTTAAGGGCTAACTCGGCTTCCTTTTCCGTGATATAACGGTCAAATTGGGGCGTAATATTAAAATATAAGAAGAAACGTAACGGTAACGGTAATGTGATTCGTTTCTCTTTATTGAAAGGGGGTCTCCCCTCTTTTGTTGGGCCGAAATGAAATCTGTCACCTGACGAAACAGAACTGTCAAACCTGCAATTGTTGTAAAAGCGGGCAGTCATTGTCTTCATTTAAAGCCACCGGCCTACGATGGCACGTACACTTCATTTTATATTTTAGTACACTAAAAGACAATGTGGGGTGATTTGGATCTGAGACTGCCACTGCCCTTGTACGAGCAAAATCACAGGAGTGTTGTTGTGGAATGAAATCTACATTAGGAAGTAGATATGATGTTTTATTTTAATAAAATTAGCATGTGACAATTATAGGTTTAGGGTATGTATGTTTTAGGTAGTCAAAATCGCTATATGGAGAGGGTTCCTTGTTGTTTAGAAAAAGGAGTTTTATATGTTAATTTGGTATCTTTGGGTAGTCAAAATCGCTACATGGAGAGAGATCTTTGTTACTTAAGACAAGGGGTTTCATATGTCAATTTGGCATCTAGCTATACTTGGAACTTTAAAATTAGATCACTATTATTATTATTATTATTTTATAGATAATATTTTGTATTATTTCTAAGAGAAATAGTAGAAGGGCAACTCTCTTAAAAGTTACAAGTCATTGTGTATAGTGATTTGGGTAATTGGACTAGTAATCATTGAAGAGGCATTTCAAATCAAAACAAAGATCTTACTCCTATTCAAGTTTGTCATCATATTAGATATGCATGTGGGGGATTATGGCAACCGTCGAAGTAATGGGAACAAAGAATCCTTAAAGCTCCTGAAATCGAGGTTATTTTCACTGACCTTGCGAAGGTGATCCCAACGTTTATGGAGCAAAGACAATATATTTTTGAGAGACAATTATGAGATCAATTTCGAAGCCACTATAAGAGAGAGACCAAATAAGAGCACCGAATTTTATGCTTTGTGGTTGATTATGAAATAATGATAGAGAAAGGTTTAAAGGTTTAAATAATGATAGAGAAAGGTTTAAAGGTTTCAATATAGAAAATGTGTTGTTTGTTTTATTATGACAAATTTCACTTCATTATCTTTTTAAGGGGTCGAGAGGGAGTTAAATATGAAGGCAAAGATAGTGCAAGAAAACATGAAGGATGTAGGAAGGGTGATGGTGATAATATAAGTAATAGATGGAAATATCTCACCTTGTATTTCTTGCTCAATCTATTTCTAATAAAGCTAATGTAGTGATGATATGTTGGATAGTTGTTTCGGAAGCAAATGTCAATGTTTAAGACTCTAACTACAATATGTGCTTTAAGGAAGTAGTTTACTTTAATGAAGGCTTCTAAGCTTTTCCGAGTGCCAATTTGGCACCATGCATGTATATTTGTTTTTCATCTCAAAATATGGATACATGTTTTTTTCATGGAAAAAAAATATCAAAGACAATCGATTAAGGTATGACACTAGAACCATTTATACATCAATCGAAATACTTGTACACTAATGTCATTGTTCGAATTGGTAACGCTTTTAGTGACATTGCAAATAGTGTTCTATAAACTATCTTATCAAGTGTTTCATAATTGTAATGTATATGAGATTATTCACCACACATATTTAGAGCCATCTTATCTTGGAGAAAACTTCCTTCTTCCAGAGGTTATTTGATGTAGGCGCATAGACCCCCCCCCAAAAAAAATCAAATTTGAAATCTTGAACCTTCCAGAAGGAGGATGTGGCCAAGAGGACATGATTCCTCGAAATTCTAAGTAAATGATAGGGTTGTTGTGATATTTATGTGTTTTGAGTGATCTTAGGGATAGATTAGATATGGAATTATCCAATCTTTGTTGTATTCATTTTTATAAATGTAGATTGTGGGAATGAGTGAGAGGAGGCCAGACACAATGTAAAATCTTGTCGAGGGCGGCCAAGCCCAGCGAGGCCTTTGTATGTAATTCGAGCTCGAATCATAATATTTGTATATTTGTGAGTCTCATGTGGTTTTGTGAGTTATTGTGTTTAATCATGTGTGTGTAACTTGTTGACTATGTAAGCTTGAACGTGTGCATGCATGTAAGAGAGAGGTCGAGAGAGTTGCAGACCTGACGTCGAGCAAAAACTTCATATTCCAGAGAGAGAAGATTCACTATTGATCACGATAGGATCGACGGTGATCGAATTTCTGAATGATATCGTGGAGGTGGAGATCCAGCCATCCCTTTTTATTGAAGATCACAGCGGAATGAAGGCAAATGGATCGTGATCATTGATCATGAGAGATCGAGAGTTGGAATGTATTCAGAATGACCCAGATTGATGATTTAAGAGGAAAACGTGGTGGTGTTCTATTGGAGTGAACTGTCGGAGTAGTTCCAGCGTGTTGGAGCCTGAATCATCGAAGTGTTGTAGCTCGATCAGAGCCCAAACTGTCGGAGGAGATCATGTACTGTTGGAGTTCAAATCTATCGAAATCTAAAATCATTGGAGTGTTCTCGTTCCGTCGGAGCCCAACCAATCGAAGTGATATCATTTTGTTGGAGCCCGACCAACCTGAGTGTTCTCTGTGTTGTCAAAGTCCGAGCTTCTTGGAGCTCGAATTGGTCAGATTGGTCCGCATCATTAGAGTCCAACGAAAAGACCCCGACAAGAAGGAATTTGATGCTCTGAGTGTGGGTAAATACTATAAGATCCATAGGGGTTTCTTTGCAATTTCAGGGTGAACGTAGAAAGGGATTATTGGAGTTTATTTGCTTTCAGTAGTTGTATTCAATTGTGTGTGGGAATGGATAACCCACAGGTCCGAGGATCGAGTTCATTGATCTTCATGACTCCAAAATCGTTCTTCAACAAGTGGTATCAGAGTAGGGAAATTTTTCCTGCATGTGAGTGGGCAGATGTAGAAGAGCAAGGAGTGCTCAAAAGGTTATAGAGGAGAGAACCAATGATACCAAAAGGTCAATCTCATGAGAAAAGATTGATGAGGTATTGTTTAGCATGTGTGAAGGCTTGCTACATGAGAAAGGCTTGGTTGTAGCTCACTATTGAGCATGAGGAGAAGCTCAACATTATGGTGGAGTGATGCATGTTAGGATATTTAGACACTTAGGATTTAGTTAAGATCTACTTGGTCTAATGTGTCGTTAGGTAAAAGTGTGTTTCTTTAGTATGCATTTGCAGTTAGGAAATCCGACGGTCACAATATGTTCTCGACATAGAGTGATTTGACGATTCATATTCTCCTTGATATTAACGACCATTGATATGTGGCTTAACACTTGATTGGTCCATGATCTCTATTTAAAGAGCATGGAGGGTCATTTGTCGATGATCGATTGTGAGAAAATCTCTTGTAAAATATCTATGTAATCTTTTTATTCTGCATTAATAAACTGCTCCAAGTGGTTGCGTTGTCTAGGGCCGTGAATGTTTCCTCGTAAGGGTTTTACCACGTCAAAACATCAGTGCATTGATCTTTGATCTGGTTGTGTGAGTGGTTACTGAAGGTGTTCATCCTCTGTTGGAATACCTGTGTTGTCGAACATGGTATCAGAGCCTGTTTGAAGACCCACTCAAGTTTGTCATCGTATTAGATATGCATATGGGGGATTATGGTAACCGTCGAAGTAATGGAAACAAAGAATCCTTAAATCTCCTTAAATCGATAAAAAATAGTGAGAAGTTATTTTCACTGACCTTGCGAAGGTGATCCCAACGTTTGTGGAGCAAAGACGATATATTTTTAAGAGACAATTATGAGATCAATTTCGAAGCCATGATAAGAGAGAGATCAAATAAGAGCACTGAACTTTATGCTTTGTGGTTGATTCTGAAACAATGATAGAGAAAGGTTTAAACAATATATAGTGGTTAAGAGACTCCAAGCATGGAGTGGGCACATCGAAATTTCACTATAGAAAATTCGTTGTGGTCTTATTATGACAAATTTCACTTCATTATATTTTTAAGGGGTCGAGAGGGAGCTAAATATGAAGGAAAAGATAGTCCAGGAAAACATGAAGGATGTAGGAAGGGTGATGGTGATAATATAAGTAATAGATGGAAATATCCCACCTTCTACTTCTTCCTCAATCTATTTCTAATAAAGCTAATGTAGTGACGGTATGTTGGATAGTTGTTTTGGAAGCAAATGTCAATGTTTAAGACTCTAACTACAAGATGTGCTTTAAGGAAGTAGTTTAACTTGGTGTTTACTTTAATGAAGGCTTCTAAGCTTTTCTGAGTGCCAATTTGGCACAATGCATGTATATTTGTTTTTCATCTCAAAATATGGATATATGTTTTTTCATGGAAAAAAAATATCAAAGACAATTGTTTAAGGTATGACACTAGAATCATTGATACATCAATCGAAATACTTGTACATTAATGTCAATATTTGAATTGGTAAAGCTTTTAGTGACATTGCAAATAGTCTTTTATAAACTATCTATGGGTATCTCATAATTGTAATGTATATGAGATTATTCACCACACATATTTAGAGCCATCTAATCTTAGAGAAAACTTCCCTCTTCCAGAGGTTATTTGATGCAGGCGCATAGAGCCCCTCCCAAAAAAATCAAATTTGAAATCTTGAACCTTCCAGAAGGAGGATGTGGCCAAGAAGACATATTTCCCCAAAATTCTAAGTAAATGATAGGGTTGTTGTGATATTTATGTGTTTTGAGTGATCTTAGGGATAGATCAAATATGCAATTATCCAATCTTTGTTGTATTCATTTTTATAAATGTAGCTTGTGGGCATCAGTGAGAAGAGGCCAGACACAATGTAAAATCAGGTCAAGGGCGGCCAGGCCCAGTGAGGGCTTTGTATGTAATTCAACCTCAAATCATAATATTTGTGTATTTGTGAGTCTCATGTGGTTTTGTCAGTTATTGTGTTTAATCATGTGTGTGTAACTTGTTAACTATGTAAGCTTGAACGAGTGCATGCATGTAAGAGAGAGGTCGAGAGAGTTGTAGGCCTGAAGTTGAGGAGAAATTTCATATTCCAGTGAGAGAAGATTCATTGTCAATCATGTTAGGATCGATGATGATCAGATTTCTAAATGATATCGTGGAGGTGGAGATCCAGTCATCCCTTTTTGTTGAATATCACAATGAAATGAAGGCAAATGGATCATGATCGTTGATCATGAGAGATAAATAGTTGGAATGTATTCAGAGTGACCTAAATGGATGGATTTAAGAGGAACACATGGTGGTGTTCTATTGGAGCAAACTGTCGAAGTAGTTCCATCTTGTTGGAGCCTGAATTGTCGAAGTGTTGTAGCTAGATTGGAGCCCAAACCATCGGAGGAGATCATGTACTGTCGGAGTTCAAATCTATCGAAATCTGAAATCATTGGAGTGTTCTCGTTCCGTCGAAGCCCGACCAACCGGAGTGATACCATTATGTTGGAGCCCAACCAACCAGAGTGTTCTCTGTGTTGTAAGAGTCCGAGCTTCTTGGAGCTCGAATTGGTCAAAGTGGTCCAAATCATTAGAGTTTGAAGAAAACACCTTGACAAGAAGGAATCTGATGCTTTGAGAATGGGTAAATATTCTGAGATCCATACAGGTGTCTTTGCAATTTCAGGGTGAACGTAGAAATGGATTGTTGGAGTTTATTTGCTTCCAGTAGTTGTATTCAATTGTGTGTGGGAATGGAGAACCCATGGGCCTGAGGATCAAATTCATTGATCTTTGTGACCCCAAAATCGGTCTTCATCAAGTGGTATCAAAGTAGGGAAATTTTTCATGCATGTGAGTGGGCAATGTAGAAGCTGAAGAAGAGCAAGAAGTGCTCAAAAGGTTCTAGAGGAGAGAACTAGTGATACCAAACGATCAAGCTCATGAGGAAATATTGATGAGGTATTGGTTAGAAGGTGTGAAGGATTGCTACATGAGAAAGGCTTGGTTGCAGCTCACTATTGAGCATGAGGAGAAACTCAACATTATGATGGAGTGATCCATGAGGAAAAGGAATACCAAAGGTTGAAGATGATGCAGCAATGAAGACACATGATCTGGAGATCATGAAAATTTTCCACCCTAGGAGTATGATGTAGGCACACAGACCCCCCCCAAATCAAATTTGAAATCTTGAACCTTCCAAAAGGAAGACGTGGCTAAGAGGATGTGATTCCTCATAATTCTAAGTAAATGATAGGTTTGTTGCGATATTTATGTGCTTTGAGTGATCTTAGGGATAGATCGGATCTACAATTATTTGATCCTTGTTGTATTCATTTTTATAGATGTAGCTTGCGGGCACGAGTGAGAGAAGGTCATACATAATGTAAAATCAGGTTGAGGGAAGCTAGGACCAATAAGGCTTTTGTATGTAATTCAAGCTCGAATCATAATGAAATTTGTGTATTTGTGAGTCTCATGTGGTTTTATGAGTTACTATGTTTAATCTTGTTTGTGTAACTTGTTAACTATGTAAGCTTGAACATGTGCATGAACATAAGAGAGAGATCAAAAAATTTGTAGGCCTAAAGTCAAGCAGAAACATCATATTCCAGTGAGAAAATATTCATTGTTGATCACGATAGGATTGACGATGATTGGATTTTTGAATGATATCATGGAGATGGATATCCAGTTGTCCCCTTTTATTGAAGATCATAGCAGAATAAAGGAAAATGGATTGTGATCGTTGATCATGAGAGATCGACGATGGAAATGTATTCAGAGTGACCCAGATAGATGGATTTAGGAGGAACACGTAGTGTTCTATTGGAGCAAACTATTGGAGTAGTTCCAACTTGTTGGAGCCCAAATCGTCAAAGTGTTGTAGCTCGATCAGAGCCTGAACCATCATAGGATATCATGTATTGTCAGATTTCGAATCTATTGAAATCTGAAATCATTAGAGTGTTCCTGTTCTTTCAGAGCCCGAACAACTAGAGTGATATTGTTCTGTCAGATCCCGACCAACCAGAGTGTTCCGTGTGTTGTCGGAGTTTGAACTTCTCATAGAACGAATTGGTCGAAGTGGTCCACATCATTGGAGTTTGACAAAAACACCCCAACAAGAAGGAATCTAATGCTCTGAGTGCAGGTAAATAGTTTGAGATCCATACGGGTTTCTTTGCAATTTCAGGGTGAGCGTAGAAAGGGATTGTTGGAGTTTATTCACTGCTAGTAGTTGTATTTAGTTATGCATGAGCATGGAGAACCCATAGGTCTAAGGATCGAATTCACTGGTCTTCGTGACCCCAAAATCGCTCTTCATCATTATTTGATGGAACCAACAATGGAAATTGTGATTTTGACAATTAAATTTTGCAATTTTGCAAAATATGACACTACAAATGGATCCGTAGGCCTCTGTTCACATTGGAACATCTCCATATTGCAATTTTAGTGATTAGAACTTGTAATTCCAACAATCTGTTAAAAATATTGTCGAAATTAAAAGAAACTTGTCAAAAACTAAGCATTGTTTGCTACAAGATTAGATTACTCACACATATTCAATGATAATATTAATGTAGATGATGAAACCATGATGATTCAAAATTCTCAATCACTGATGATGATGATATCTAACGCTGTAAATAATGTTTTATAACTATGATATAGAATGAGAGAGAAAATTAACAACACATAACTTTCAAGAATATGTTTTATAGAGAATATCTTCTTCTTATAGGCTCATTAGATACAAAACAAGATAACGGTTAACTTTGACTATGTCTCCATATTTTATTTTAATATTATATTCTACTATTATTATTATCTAGTAACTATGCTATGTTATTTATTATCCTCCACTTCTTGGTGTCTCAGTTTATGTACCATTTCCTCTTAGCTTAAGTGGATAGTGTCCATGTTAGAATATAATGGATGTGCTCATTTTACCATCGACAATATCACTATTGTCACCCAACCATAGGCCGAAGCCACCCTCCGAGCACCTTAACCTTGACAAAGAATCATTCTGGAAGCAAACCCTAGGCTAGATAGCCAAGCAAAGGGTAGATCACCTTTCCCCAAGGATAGCACACCAAACAAGAGCTAATCAGATAGTCTAAACCATAACCAAGAGATAGTCCAAGCCAAAACCGAAATATTCTAGTTGCAACAGCTGCAACGACAACTCTCCTCCAAATTTGCACACAAACTGGGCAACTGCAGTGTGCACAGGTGCTGCTCTGCAATTCTGAGAATGCCTACGAGAATGAAGACTGGCCTCCTATATTTATACTAATTCTGGTTAACTGCCTGGGACGACTTCTCATTCTGGATACCTATTTACTCATTATATATTATTTCTTCTGGTCGTCTTCTTCTCTTGGAGGCTAATAACCTAATAAAAATTATCCTCTTGAGCTTACTTGTCTTCTAGGGTTATTAGCCAACTCATTAGGGTTTCTTCTTGCTTCCCAAAATATTCTATTCTCATTAGGTTTACATGTGGAGGTAAATACCTCCCGCAGCTACCATAATATCAATACTCCCTCCTAGCTAGGGAGGTATTGAAGGTAATGGTCTTGAGCACAAACATACCATTTACCCGGTAGCATCAACATAGTCATATAGACTATCAATGTCATCAACTGCATCATCTCTCGAAACCATACTCCATCTGAGTAATCAAACATGATGTTGGATAAGTCACTCACTCCATAGAGTGACACAAGAACCATTCTTCTAATCTGAACATATGTCCTAGAAGAATAAATGTCCTGGACCATTTTCCGTCTAGGAAATCTCTATCCATTGATCATCCATCTAGCTGATAATCAATTCCAACACTATTGATAGTCTTCAAGGCAATCAGAACAATATCATTCAATAGAACACAACTGTGTCTATCCATAGTAGTACACAACTACAATCCTTTGGTACACTACGACACCAAGTAGCACACAGGTACTTGATCAGTGACGTATAGTCACAAACAGTGGAACACATCCACCACAGTAGTATACATCTACTATCTAGAGACATACAATCTTCATAACAATCATATGATATCAACCTGCACAGAAACAATGTTATGATATAAATTGAATCATCTGGGCCATTCTTCCACTCACATCTGTGATATCTTGGAAGATGCTAATATCTTGGAAGAGCATCCTCCCTCAGAAGGTCAAACATCAATGATGAGCTATCTAGACTACTCTTCT
Source organism: Picea engelmannii (assembly GCA_009831015.1). Lineage (NCBI taxonomy): Eukaryota > Viridiplantae > Streptophyta > Pinopsida > Pinales > Pinaceae > Picea > Picea engelmannii. Next base: position 50,828 of record ML826539.1, read on the forward strand.
CAAGAAAGGAGGAATAACTATCCTAATTTCTAAGCCTGGACCATTCCCCACCCTGGGCCATTTCTCCGACACTAAACAAAGTGAAACCTGGAGAGAATGAGTTTGCCCTAAGGAATGTTTGTCCCTGATTGTTGAACCTGGACCATTCCCCACCCTAGGCCATTCCTCCAGCACTAAACAAAGTGAAACCCGGAGAGAATGAATCTTCCCTAAGGAATGACTGTTTGGACCATTTCCTAAGGAAATGACTGTCCTATACCAACCTCCAAAATGGACCATTCCCCGTGTTAACTACAATGGGAAATCGATGTCCGGCGAGGTGGGCCAGTCTTCTTGAGTAACCTTCAAGAAGAGAGACTTCCCTAGACCATTCCCCATGTTAACCACAATGGGAAATCACTGTCTATGGTACATCAACAATCCATTGAACCATTTTCATTACGAAAATGACCATTCGATCTAGACCATTTTCTGAACTGGAAAATGCCTGTTCGTCAGAAATCTCAAACCACTTTCCGAACTGGAAAGGAACTGTTCATCCTAGACCATTTTTGAACTTAAAAATGACTGTCCATCAATCAATAACACATCATTGCTCCCTCCCAACCTGGGAGTCATCTCTTCCTTTTTCAATAAGGAAGTCGTATCCACGAGCTCCATCTTGAGTACACAAACTCTTTCATCTTGGACAAAAGCTTTACCAAAATGTCTGCTTATCAGCTCATCTATGGAGATATGTATTGGAGAACCACTTTCTCCTTTCTGGACTTCATCACGGATAATGTAATGCTTGATTTCAAATGTACTTTGGTCTAGAACATTGGTTTTGTCTGAAGGCTTCATGTAGCTCTGATCAATAAAGTATATCATTGTTGGATTCCTCTTTGGTTCCTGCAATCTCACAACATCGTGGCAAGGGTCAAACTGGAACATATCCATGTGGTACTTCTTCTATCATCATGAGATCTTTTTCATGGATTGGCAATACATCATCCTGATCTTCAGAGTAATCATTTTGATACAATATCTCTGTTATAGAAAATCTTCACCATGCTTCTACTGTGCATTGGAGGTTGTCCACCAAGTTGTCTTCTTACATCTGCATACAATTGTCTCTTTCTGGTATGCCTCAAAGCCTTGAGGTTGCTCTTCATACGCTCTTTGTTCAATTGCCCTGGAAAATAATCCTTGCATTCATCTGATGTAGAACTCCAACCCATGGATATTGCGGATGATATAATGACTCATGTAAAGGTATGTGTAGTTTACTGGAAGAAGTAATCATCATAGTCTTCTCCCTCCATCTGGGAGAACCTCTAGTTATGGATCTTGCAATGCTTGCATTCATATACACTGTTCTTCATCACAACTTTCAGTTCCTTTGCTTGATTTCTTTTAGTGAGTTCATATCAGGCTGGTAATCTTGTGATTCTCGATACAATGACTGGTTGTTATAGCTTCTCTTTATTTCTTGGAATCTTCATGTTCTTCCTCATGTTTTTCTTTAGCTCTTGGGTCCATGGGGTTTCTTATAGATTCCATGCCCTAAAGATTCCACTTCTTCCTTTCATCATAGGATCATGGACGTGGATGGACAACCAGGGATACTTTAAGGCTTCTCTTCGAATAAGACTTCTTCTAAGGTTGAATTAAACATGTACTGGCTTTCATGGCTGCTACCATGGATATATACTTCATCATCTTCAATGGATCATAGGATTAGCTCCCTCCTAATCCTTGCTTCATGTATGAGTGCATGTTTTTCTTTTGGAAATATATAATCGGCTCCCTCCATCTAACAGAGTCCATGCTTCCATCTACATCCTTATTGTCTTTTGCAAAGTGTCATAAGTCTTTCTCCAATTTCCTCTTGATTGTTGACTTCTTCTGTCTTTGCTTATTCTAAGTTTCTTCAAGATTGATTCTGATTTCGGCTTAACTTGTAATAAATTCCACATGATTTGTTTGATGTATTTCATCCTTTCATGTGTATTATCTGACTTGTGTAATGATAACAATCTTTATCTTGTTTGTTCTTCCATAGGTATAGTTCTTCTTGGAACATATGATCTTCTAAAAGATACATGTACAAGATATGTACAAAGACTATGCAAACAAGATATGTACAAGAACTAAGAAGAGTATTGTTACCTTGTCTTAGAGGAAGATGTCTATTTTATCCTGCTTAGTCTTCTTTGGAGGTTCCTTTTCTTCGACCACTGATGCTTTATGTGTCCCCTTCCTTTTATTTAGCTCGAGACAATTGTTGGCATGTTTTCAGATAAAGGCATAGTATGTGTGTTTGTCATTGATGACAAAGATCACGACCAACAGCACAACGATGATCGCATGGCAAGATCAGAAGCTAAACTCCATTTCAGGTATTAGAAGCTAAACTCTATTTCAGAGTTTCGGATACTAGGAGTTGGAAGTGTTGAAACACTTCATCATAGAAATGCCGAAACGCCGAAATGTGAAACGCCGAAATACTGGACCGTTGATCTGACTCCATTTCAGAGTTTCGGATATCGAGAGTTGGAAGTGTCGAAACACTTCATCACAGAAATGCCGAAACGCCGAAATGCGAAACGCCGAAATACCAAACCATTGATCTGACTCCATTTCAGAGTTTTGGATACCAGGAGTTGGAGTGTAAAAACACTTCACCACAGGAATGCCGAAATGTTGAAATGCCGAAATGAGAAAAACACCTTTTGGTGTAGGTTTCAGATACCGGGAGTTGGAGTGTCAAAACACTTCACCACAAGAATGTCGAAATGTCGAAATGCAAAAAACACCTTTTGGTGTAGGCTGTGGTCACCGTCAGTGGTCATGTGAGAAGGAGGAGCTAACACCAATATAAGATCCTTTTCGACAATCGTAACATGAAGAGTCGAGACTCTTCACCATAGGAATGTCGAAATGCCGAAATGTCGAAATGCGAAATGGCGAAATAAATGCAAGAGCCTGTGGATTTAATCCAACTATGCTAGTTATTTGAGCATCTGATCGAAGGGCTATTGTTGATCTTTATGATTAACTATTCAGTTACGATTCAGTTAGAAGAACCGAATCATGGTTCTTGGACGGTTGGCGATTCAGTTGTTGAGGCGTTTTTTCCCAAGAAGATTCGAGGTGTAACCTAAGAGGAAGTGGATAAAAGAGATACGTTGTGACTGTGTGCGGGTGGCTGAGCCGAGTGAAAAATGAATTGAACTGTAGAAAGGTAAAATGATAGTATGCATAGTGGAAAGAAAACACAAAGATGAGGAACATAAGCTGAATATAATAAAATAGTGGAAGAGAGCAGAAAGTGTACATATCAAAGATGCATATCTGTGAGAAGAAGATAAATCCAAGGTGTGCATGTTGAGATAGAGGATAAGATTAGAAAGATGAAGAAGATGCAAGAAGGGAGACACTGATGCAGGCAGAGCAGAGTGGCATAGTTGAACAGTGATAAGCCTAGTAAGCAAATGAAAACTATTGAATCACTGTAATAAATTCACAGAAAGAAAATTTTTATATTTCAGGGTGGTTGGGAGGTGCTAGGGAGGACTATTGTCCTCAAAGGTTCAAGTGGGTGCTTGAACATAGGGAGTTGTAGCTTCCATCTGGTTGCAGCCAGAGAAACCGAGGTGGCAGGGTGGTGCAAGGGAGAACAAGTGTTCTCTGTTATACAAGTTGGAGCATGTGTAACTGGAAGTTAGTGCTTCCATCCAGTTGGTGCTGGAACACTCAGGGAGTTGGTGCTTCCATCCAGTTGGTGCTGGAACATTCAGGGAGTTGGTGCTTCCTTCTAGTGGGTGCTAGAGAAACTAGAGAGTTGGTGCTCTCAAACAAGTTGGTGCTTGTATAAGTGGAAGTAGGTGCTTCCATCCAGTCGGTGCTGGAACACTCAGGGAGTTGGTGCTTCCTTCTAGTGGGTGCTAGAGAAACCATAGAGTTGGTGCTCTCAAACAAGTTGGAGCTTGTAAAACAGAGGTAGTAGCCTCACATTGAGTTGATGCTCAATTATAGATGATACACAGAACTTAAAAGACTACCTATCATTTCGAAGAAGAAGAGGTTTTCTCCCTTTATGGGTTTCCTCGTGAAAATACGTCTTTGTGTATATCTTATGTGTGACTGATGCTCATTATTTATGTTTTCCATATGTTGTATAATATTGATGATCACTTGAAGAAAGATTAATAATTTTTTAATAGACTTAAAATTGTTTAAGCACAATAACAATTGATTCACCCCCCCCTCTCAGTTGTCTTAGTAATTTCAACAATTGGTATCAGAGCGGGTTCCTTTTATTTAAAGGTAGATCTGTAAGCTTAAACATGACAAGTCATGAAGGGA
>ML826539.1:63281-87170 GCA_009831015.1 Picea engelmannii
TATGCTGTCATCATCATTCATCTTCATGTCACAGAGCTCATTCTTCAGACTCATTACTTGTCCAATGTTTTTGACTGAGAAGAGGTTTGTTAGGGCATCGTACATCTTCTTTGATGAGTCAAGATGGGAGATGTAGGGTATCAAGTGGTCTTTTATAGATTCCACTATGATACTCATGGCATTGATGTCACCGTCTTTGAACTTTTCAATAGCTGCAACATTCTGCGACTCTTTATCTTTTCTTTCTTCAAACTCTGGTTTCACGATCTTTCCTTTCACGATATCCAACACTTTATTCTTGGCAAGGATGAGGTCAATCCTTGTCTTCCACGCTCTGAAGTTAGAATCTCCATCTAACTTGTTTTCTAACTTCATAGAGTAAGTCACGACTGCTTTGACTTGGTCAACCCTAGATTTGACCAAAAACTCAAACTTGACGTCTTGGCTTGCTGAGAGTATCAGGAGATGCGATAGGCTAGGGCGTACTGGTCTATCCAAAAATTAGGTCAATCCCTTCAATTAAGGTGCCTCAACAAGAGGATTAAGGTTTTTGCAACTGCACCTGCTAGTAACCCTAGCGATAGTGCTTTGGTGACTGCTCCTGCTAGAAACCGTAGTGAAAGTTCTTCAACGAGCTTAATATCCTTATGGCTATGCTTCCTTCCAGTGGTTAGACTGAATGAAGGAGGTGTGGGCCCATAACCTGTTAGAATATAATGGATGTGCTTGTTTTACCATCGACAATATCACTATTGTCACCCAACCATAGGCCGAAGCCACCCTCCGAGCACCTTAACCTTGACAGAGAATCATTTCAGAAGCAAGCCCTAGGCTAGATAGCCAAACAAAGGGTAGCACACCTTTCCCCAAGGATTGTGCACCAAACAAGAGCTGATCAGATAGTCCAAACCATAACCAAGAGATAGTCCAAGAAAAAACCAAAATCTACTAGCTGCAACAGCTGCAATGACATCTCTCCTCCAAACTTGCGCACAAATTGGGCAACTGCAGTGTGCATAAGTGCTGCTCTGCAATTCTGAGAATGTCTGCCAGAATGAAGACTGGCCTCCTGTATTTATACTAATTCCGGCTAATTGCCCGGGCCAAATTCTCATTCTGGATACCTATTTACTCATTATATATTATTTCTTCTGGTCGACTTCTTCTCTTGGAGGCTAATAACCTAATGCAAATTATCCTCTTGAGCTGACTTGTCTTCTAGGGTTATTAGCCAACTCATTAGGGTTTCTCCTTGCTTCCCAAACTATTCTATTCTTGTTAGGTTTACACGTGGAGGTAAATACCTCCCCCAGCTACCATAATATCAACAGTCCACACTATCCCCTTGGTTTAAAAGAGGCATTGGACCGATTGGAATATGAGGCGTAATGCAAGGAGTGAGTTAAAAAAATGGACAAACTCAAGTTTTCTAGTGAGCCTATTTTTTCCTGGCAAGGCAAAGTTTCTCTCTAATCTACCCATTTTTTTTAAATTCCAACAATTTGGGTCTTCTTAAAATGGGTTAAAACCCCAAGCGCAAAGCTCCATAGTAAAATTTTCCATCAATCAAATAGAACTATAACTTTCAACAAAATTCCTCCCAGATTTGGGGAAGAATTTCAAGAAAAAATGGTTGAGTTTCTCAACTTATTAACTTACTCTACATGGAAGCGTGGTGGGCCCATAACCCATAGGTCCCAGGATAGAAACCTAGCTCCGATACCAATTGATACAAAATGATATAGAAATTAAGAGAAGAGAACTCTTATTTAGATATTCAAGCATATGTTTTACATAGAGTAGCATTTGTCTTAAAGGCTAGCTAGATACAAAATGAGGTAACAATTAACTTTGATTATGTCTCCCTCTATTTTTTTTAATAATATATTCTACTATTATTATTATTCATTAACTACATTATGTTATTTATTATATGCCACTTTTTTTGTCTTGATTTTTATACCACCTGTAAGTATATCATAATTGTGACGCATATGAGATTTTTCACAACACATATTCAATGGTAATATTAACATACATGATGAAATCATGATGATTCAAAAATTTGATGATGATAACAATGATGAAATGCTTTTATACCGGTATATGTTGGGCTCCCCAATTAACACCATTTTTCAATGCCAAATGACCCCTTTTTCCCTTTCAAGACCACTTTTTCCATGATAAGAAATCACTCTTCCATCACATTTTGCCTAAATTGGTCATTCAAAGCTCATATGGTAAATATGATGAATTATTATGAGTTTTCCATAGTCTTTGATTAATTAGAGGATTAAAATCAAATTATTGCTAATGGCGGTTGATGAAGCAAGGTCCTATAACCACATCAAAGTAGTCATGTAACACGAGTTGGTGTTTGTCATGTATCTGGGCTTCTAGAAGAAAATGCAAGAAATGGGTTTTACCCCCATCACCCTCGACATGATCTCAAGCTCTTAACATTGGTTGCAGAATGCACAGGGAAGGCACCAGTTAGCAGTCAAGGTTCTGGTCAACCATCCCCAAATTGGAATGTCAACAACATAATTGGTTCAAGAACGTGAGTTGGAGATACTCTCATGCATTTGATGTCATTAGAATATCTTCCCAAGGATTTCTAAGAGATAACTTAGTGTGTCAAAGCTTAATCAAGTTAATTGTTGTTATTTTGTTATAACATCGATGAGTTTGATGCATTGAGACATGGATCCATTTGGGTTGACCTATATGTGTTCATTGTATAAATCTCTGTATAGTATTGTATGAGAACATGGTTAATTTTTGTAAGTTTTGAATGTAAGATCATAAACAAGAGACATGAACAATTATGATGCAGTCATCAAACTTGTAGATCGTTGTTATGTACTGAAATTGTGTGTTGATCAATAAAAGAATGATGTTCTGAGAAGTTTTGTGTCTTAAAGTTATCTTCATTCTGCATATCCTTAACACAACAACTCGTCGACTAGCAAGGGCCCACCATGTCCGGTTGTTGATATATGTATTGTTAGCATAAGTGTGTATTAGTTGTTATAGAGATAAATTGTATATGTGTTAATCATTGCAGAAGTAAATTGCATTTCAATTTTGTTTATAATTTTAGTCTTCTTTATTCTTTCAACTCATAATTATCTTTGTCAAAGAATAACTTCGTTTATGTGCTTTAATTTGAGTCAAAGGAATCTGATCATGCTTCAATATATCGTCTCTAGAAAACCATTTAAAATCTATGAGTGAAGGACATAAACATGGTGCTCTATTCTAGTGCTCATCAGAGGAGAGTTTGTTTGTAAGAGACTACTATATGTTTTGATGTTGTTTATAGTGAGAGTTTCATACTCTTGATTTGGGAATTTACTCTATCATTTGTGCTTTAAAGTATTTTGGATCCTGTTGTTATATGAAATTGCATTGATATAATAATGATTTAAGCACCAATGTTCTAATTTGATCCAATATTAAAATAATTGTGTCCTCTTCCTCATAAGCATTTGAAATGTTTCTTAAGCTACATGACTATGTTATTTATAGATTTTAAGATTGATATTGTTGTTTTTGTGTATATAAGTTTGCCTATGATTGGATTGATTTCCATAGTCGGTTCTTCTTTCCTTCTAGCTTACCAATTGAACATCTTCAAATACAAGTAGTTTAAGATTCCATAATTTCTTATATGCTCTGTTTCTATAGGATGAAGTGTTATTGAAGGTAGGAACATTGTTACTCTTTAACACTTCGGTAACAAACTTAAGTGAGAAACAATAAGTCATTCGATGTGTAATGGTGGGATACAAGCTCTAAAAGGGTAGGCCAAGCCAATGCATTTTCCTACCCTTTTAGAGCTTGTATCCGTTTCCATAGTTTTCACTCTACATTTGTAACTTTTCAATCTATTGTTATATAGCTCAATGTTGATGATGAGTGGAGTGAACCCTTTTAGAGATTGTATCCCACCCATTAGTACACATTATATATAAGCTTTCACTCTACATTTGCAACGTTTCTCCCTATTGTTATATAGTTCAATGTTGATGATGAATGAAGTATTCACTGAATGGTGGGTCACAATCTTTTACATTGATGATGAGTGAAGTATTCACTGAAAGGCGTCTCACACTTTTTTACACAAGGAAAAAAAATGAATTTCAATATTTCCAGTAGCAAAAATGTCTAGTCCATTAGGTAGCTTTTATTATTTAATTTTTTTTTGTCAATATACATTAATCAATTTTCACATAAATTATTATATAAATCTTTATACCTTTACTTTTTATTACCCATTGCTTTTTAATAAGGGAGAAGATAAAGACTATTGAACAAGTAGAAAATGTATGCAAGGTTCAAACAACGTAGTGTGTATAATGTCATTATGGGTTGCACACCTTGTGGATGACATACACAATAATGGCAAGTAGTTGTATCACTGGAATCTGCAAATGGTGATGGAGTTATGACACATGGAACTCATGAGGTAGTGCCACTATCCATATATGACATACAAAAAATAGATATATCACACACATGTTGACATTCGCTTTCAACGATACTTACTCTCACCATTATTATAATATCTTGATATATTTTACTTGGATTTTATAATTTAGTTCATGAAATCCTAAACCAAGATAACCAAGTTTGGAGATTTTGTTGTGAATTTTAAGTCACGTCGAAACCTATTTCTAAATAAGTAATTTTAGGATTTTAATTTCATAGTTTTATTTATTCACTTTTTTTTCTTTGGATCCTATAAAGCATATTGTCGAGCTAATTAATTGACTTAATTGTTGAACATATAATTATCATTCTGAGGGTGTAAACTTAGAGATGTTAACATTGTATGTGCAGGGTTTAAGACACTGATATGACTATCTAAACTATCACATTCTATAAGAAAATAATGCTTGTTGTGAATGCAATTATTCTATTGCAAATGAAGTAAATCAATCTGTGTGTATTGGGTAGAAAACAAAGTTTACTTATTGGCCTTGGCACACATTCCAGACACAGTACTGAATCAGATTCGTAAGCTGGTTTTTTCATTTCTTTGGTCTGGATCAAAACATTCTTCATCCTTTCACTTATCCAAGTGGGAGATTTTAGCAAGGCCTAAAAAGTTAGGCGGTTGGGGGCTTAGAAAAATCTTCTGTTTCTCGAGAGTCTTGGTTGCAAAATCGCTTTGGCGGATTGATGCATCCTGGTATCTGGAATCGGTTTTTGAAATATCAATACCTTCCACATATTTCAGTGATAACTTGGCTACGATAAGCTGTTCCAGTTGCATCCTCTAGATCCCAAACATGGAAGCATTTGTTGAATTCTCTACCATTGCTTGTGCACTGGCTGGCATGGAAATTGGGTGCGGGGGATTCTATTATTACTGGAAAGGATGAAACTTTGGGGAAGGGAAAGGTTTCCTTTCTTTTTGTGGAGTTTATTATTCATTTAAATAGTAATCATGTTTATTTTCTTTTTCAAGCTAGTCAGGCTCCTGTCCAGGGGTCGATCTGCTCAAATTGGCTTAATAGTATAGACTTGGGCTTGGAGGGCGATCTTGCTTCTGAATGGGATTGTTAAAAATTGAGTTTGATTAGAGTTGTCATAACTTTAACTGACAGACATGATGAGTTAAGGTGGATGGGGGGCGACTGTACTGGTCATTTAACAACCAAAAATGTATATAATGTGTTGGTTGCCGAGTTGTGGAAGAACAAAATTGGAGGTTGGAGGAGAAAATTGTGGGCTTGGGATTGCCGTCAAAAGATCAAACTGTTTTTGTGGCTCCTCATAGAAGATAAATTGCTTACTTGGAACAATATCCACAAGCGAGGATGGAAAGGGTCTGGTCTCTGTCAACTGTGCAAAGGATTCTATTTTTCACCTCTTTGTTCAATGTCCTTTCACTTGCACTGTTTGGAATAAGCTCAAAGTACATTTAAATTTATCCATAGGGTGGTCAGGATCTACAGTGTTTGAATGTTTTGATTTATGGGATGGAAGGAACTATAGTCTCTCATCCTTGCTAGCATTCATTTGTTGGTTCATTTGGATTGAAAGGAACCTGACAATTTTTTAGTCAAAGTATCCATCTTTGGAGAAGGTCTTTTTCCTATCTATTGCAACAGTGTTTAACCATAGTCCCCAGAAAACTCAACAATCCATTAGACGTTCTGTCCATATCTTGCCACATAATAGAATCGTAGGATGGTTTGACGGGGCAACTCAATTGAATGGGGAACTAAGTGGAGTGGGGGAAGTTGTAAAGCTCAATGAACACACAGTCTACAGGTGGACTCTCAATTATGGTGGAGGTACAAACACAAGAGTGGAACTCTTGGGAGCTTGGGATGTCATTTCTTTGGCTCATATACTTTACATCACAGATCTCCATGACATTGGTGATTCAAAAATTGTTATTGATTGGCTTAATAATATTGGTTCTTTGTAGGTTATCTCCATAGATTGTTGGAAAGATAGGGTAAAGGAACTCATCAAGCACTTTTTTGTCATCACCTTTGCTCATGTCTACAAAGAAGAGAACCATGAGGCTGACATGTTATCCAAAAAGGCCCTTATAGTGCGTCCTGGAGCTATTGCATACAATCAATGGGTTGATGGTCACGAGGGACCAAAATACTATTTAAAGTTGTATTAGTTGATCCTTATTAACTCTAGTTGTGTGGGGTATTATTTTGATGGTAGCCTTTGGTATGCTTGTAAAGTCAATTTTTATTTATTTATAAAAGTTCTTGAATACTTGTTTTTTGGACAGTTTCTATATTGTTTTTGGATAGTCATCATGGAGGTTTTTCGGTATTCTGTAGTCTCATGGATATGATTAGCAGATATGGCAGTGGAGATATCTCAAGGAAAGGCCTTCATCTGTAATAGTATTTTGTCATTGTGAACAGATTATATATCTTAATATAATGTGCAATTTTCTTGTGGAAAAAAGTGTTTTTTATGAATTCATTACCTAGGTTTGAATAATAAGTGGATACATAATTAGTATAGGTCTTTGGTGCTTGGATAAAGCAAGTATTTTTATGAATTCATTTCATGGGTTCAACTGATATTTGGAAATATTATTGGAAGTTCCAATTTGGATGAGATTGTCAAAGTTGTGTTTTTTTTTAATACAATTCTTGCAATACTTTAGTTATTATTAGCAATGTTTTATGTAAGTTTATTTCCATGGGTATCTATCATTTGGTTGTGAATTCTTCAATATATGCTTAAATTTTCATTTATGTGGAGTTCAAAAAAATAAATCTTGGATGAAATTATCTTAGAGTGTGTGTACTATAACTAGACATAACCATTGGATTATAAACACATAGTCTTTCATTCCAGGTTATGTTTTGGAGCATGGGCATGCCATGACTTATCCAAACACAAAATCTTCTTTTGATAATAGGCAAAAGAATCTCGAGCCTACTTGGTGGAAAGACATGGAAAAAGAGGGCAGTGAGAATCCTTTTTAGATAGGTCTCGACATAATTAGGGAAAACTTTAAGGTTCCTTACTTATCTTAAAGTGTAAAAACCTTGGTGAATCTTACTAATTCTTAAAATGCTAATTATAAAATGTTTGACGATATTTTGTAAGAATATTCAAATTCATAAAGATTTTATATACTCTGTAGAAAATTTTGGTGATTTTTATAGTAAAATGATTTTATCCTAGAGGATTTGGGTGAACTCTTTTTAGAAAAATGGAAATCGACAAAACTATTTTTGAAGAAGTAGCCCACGGGCAAATTTTAGCCCCAAAATTTTTCCTAAGCATAATACAGGCTTCACAGGCTCTCGAGCTTATAGTTACAACAAAGGATCCCAACTCAAGCCTTGAGATTGATGATTCATACTCAAACACAATTATGACTAAAGAGTCAAGTCCCTTATAACTAGTCTTCGTGCTAGATGGCTACCTCGAGAAATGAAGACAAGGCATGAATCAAATACTTCAATTTTTTTTTTTTAACAGAAAGAGGGGGAAATTTTATTTATAAGAAAACGATGTTAGAAAGCATCTAAGGAGTACAAGAAGTCCAAAATTTTCCACTGAGTTATAAAAAATGCACTATTGAGGGGCCACTACAACTAATGATAACAACTTTATAGTTTTCACATGCTTCTTATATCCATGGGCCTTGCCTAAATACAATATGTAGAATATGCCCAAAATATATAAACAAAAATGGAACATTTTAAAAAATCCTTTGATAGTAGGAATGAATTAATACCATTACCCTACATCCAACGTCGGGACGTTCAAGTCCAGCTGAACAAGAACTTCTACCAAAGAATAGACTTCATTTAAGTTTCCTAGAGTGCCATTATCTGCTATAAGGGTCGTAATTTGTTGGGGCTTGGCACAAACTTCTTCTAATTGTTGTCGAAGTGTTGAGCATTCATCTTGGAGCTACAAAATAGTATGTCTCTGAGTTATTGATTCTTCCAATGTTGTGATCATTTGGGTCGAGAGACCATTGTATCAAATTTGCAGGGACAATTTTTTTTTGAGTGATTGCTAGATCCTCTTCCAACTATTCCACCATTATTTCCCAACGCCCTGAATTCTTGGCTTCCATATCTTGTCACAGACACTTGAACATGACTTGAGAAGTATCAACCAAAATGAAAGATCAGAGAAGACTGAGGTCCTTCTCACTCGAATGATGAAGCCAAGCAGAATACGAGCCATGCCTAAGATAAAAGACCCCCCACATGCGAGCTAAGTCACCTTCATACTCTCGCCACATTCGGACATCATTACAAAAATATATGGAAAATCTAGCGACTCCCACATTGCAGAGGAAGCAAGAACTAAAGCTAAGGAAAAGATCGTTCCCATCAAGGGAAGTAATGGAATGCTCGTGGGAGAGCATGCCAAACACGTGTCAAGGGACTTGATACAACATCTTGTCAACACCCCATATTAATACTTAAATGAATGCCCATGAATGGAAGGTGGGGTTCTTGGGAGGGGGGGAATCCCCCCTTTTATTTATTTATTTTTATAAAAATGAAATCTCTTAGGTTCTAAACCATTCATGGGGGAGAAGAACCAATTCCTTCCCCTTTTTCAAGATTGATGAATGAATTTGATAGGTCATAGAATTGCTTCAATAGATTGAGATTCGTTGACTAAGAGAACCCCTTCTTGAAGTCTGGTGGCCTAGTTGGCTTGTCTACCGACCTTCTGATTATTAAATATTAACACATGAAAAAAATTGATTGTGCAAAAGAACTCAATTTATTTATGAATTCTCCAAAACATGGCTCGAAGATGGATGTTCTTCGATAGAGAATTAAACCTTGCATGTTAATTGTCAATTTGGAATCCCCAATGACTCTGAGAACTTTAATGCCTTGAGCCTTTGCCAAAACCAGACCCTGTAATAAGGCATACACTTCTGCTTGGTCATTTGAAGAATGACCAATGCTCCATGCAAAAGTGGATTCCATATTTCCTCTTGGGCCATACAACACCCCTCCCACACCTACCACCTTGGGGTTTCCTTTCAAAGCACCATTTGAAACTAAGAATATGGTTATTCTGATAAATTTTCCATTGGAGGAATTCAAAAAAAGAGAACTAAAGAAACCAACAAGGTCTATGAGGGGAGGGAAAAAATAATTGTTTAAGCCATGCTTATTCTCTGTTGTCTAAACATTGCGAGGGATCATGAGGTTTATTTTGACTACTGAAGTGCTCTGAAAGAAAATTGATTTCCTTTCTTTCCATTGAAGAAGGGATGACTTTCTCCCCTACAAATATTTCTCTATTTCAGGTTAGACAAACTTTCCAGCAAATATATTTGGGAAGGGCCAACCAGTTTCTTTTGAAAATTAGATTTTGCTAGAATGTTCCTTCATATAAGAATAGGGTATGAGGAGACCTCTTTTGGCAAGATTTTCCCATGTGAACACCTTCCCATGAGAAAGAATCCAACAAAATATATTTATTTTTAGGAGGCCATCCTGATTCCAAATAAAATTCCAGCTACCGAAGTGGGGGGATTTGGAAAGCAATGAATCAAACCCATTCTTGATCGAATAATCCTACAACCCCCGACCTCTAGTGTCTTTAATATTAATGTGAATGGGGGTGAAACCTCTAAGATAGGAAATGAGAAGATGAGAGAGAGATTGAAGAGTTGGGGGGAGAGCCCAAATCCCATCCCAACCAACTCCTAGATGTCTTGTTCCAAGAAGAATGATCCAAAAAGGATCAAGAGAAGGCTAAGAACAACTCATAACTCACAGAGGCAACTCAAAATGCTCGAAATGACTCCAGTAGACAGAGAAAGGGAAAAAATTAAAAGTTCCCAAAACTCAGTGAAATGGCATGATCATAAAGAGTGCATCACAATATTTCTAATGGCGCAAACGACTCATCAAACAGAGTTATAGATTGAAAGATATTCACGGTCAAAGTTTGGTCAACCTGGCCCAGTCAGCAGGGGATGAGTCAGCATCCATATTGTTGATGTCAGCATTCGTACGAATGATTTCATCGTCCGTACAATGCACGTGGCAAGAGAAGGGAAGTGACACGTGGCATGCTGATGTCAACATGATGACCTGGCAACACTAGAGGCTGGCACGTGTCACCCGCTTATGGGATTTTTGGACCGATCCGTGGACCAATCGGATTGTGTCACGTGGCAGTCCATACAACTGACATGGAATGCTGATGTGGCACATTGACATGGCGTGATGACTTGGTAGGGGGAAATGTGGCCCAATGAGAGGCCACCACATGGCCCAATAAGGGGCTGCCATGTGGCAGGCGAGAAATGTAGAAGGACAAACTGTGAACGAATTTTGAAACAAAAATAGTGGTGGGTCTGCCAAATCTGGTGGACCACGCCAACTATAGACACAATGATATCTTGTTGGAATACCTTCTAGCGATGTTGCTAAAGTTAGCAGAGTGGATATATATATTATATAACCCATATAACAAACAAACCAAAAGTGGAGTATGTGGGGATTGACCCTGGAACCTCCACCTAGGCCTATGCCTTAACATTTCTGCCCCTAACCACTAGGTTGTGGGTACCACTTGGTACATATCGCCTAGTTTATTACTTAAAACCTATATCCGCCTAGCCACAGAGGGGGAGGCACGGACCGTATGACCCGCTGGGCACAATTTCGAGGTGAGGTACAGTCATTATTACAGGTTGCATAGGGCATGAAAACCAAGATGAAATTCTTCTTGGGATTGGGAGTGCTAGAGTCAGATGGAGGCATGGAGACAATTATTTTTGGGTAATTCGATGCCACGAATTCAATGATGCTGTCTGTTTTCTAATCTGAACATTATTTTTGTAGCTTGATTTCAGAATGAGGTATACTTATGTATTTTTCCAAATTCTTTTGTTGAGTTAATGAAAGAGCCTACCCATTTGAGAGTAGGACCTGGAGACTTAGTCCACCAGGGACAAAATCCGTTATCAAGTTTTTGTGTTTAGATCTGATGCTTATGTCTCTTCATTTTTTAGTTTTCCTTTCTTTAACGGTGCACTTTAATTTATGCTCATTTAATGCAATTCTTTATAAGTCACGATGAAAAGATCCTGTATCATGTTGGTATCAGAGAAGTCATCTTTACTTGAATTGTTAAGTGTGAATGCTTACTAGGGAAAAGCATAAGTAGGGTGAAGGAACTCTTAATACTTTCAATCCCGTAGTTGGCCGTGCATCTAGAAGGAAGAAAATGACAGAAGAGGACAAGCGTGATGAACAGGAGAAAATTTTTCACATGGTCTTTTACCGCATGTCAGAAATAGTCGAACGAATGTATGGAGATTACAAGAAGAGGATGAAGAAGAAAGGGAAGAAAAAGGAAGCACATGCAAATGATGATGCTTCGGTAAAACAAGGGGATGGGGGAGATCCTCCTGAGCCTCTGTCTTCACCTTCAAGTTCTAGTTCTTCTTCCTCTGAGCATTCTCATCATTCTCATCATTCTAGCCATAATGCCTCTTTTAAGAAACCATTATTAAATCTCGATGTAAAATTTTCTTTACCTATGTTTAATGGAGATGCTAATCCTGAAAAGCTAGATGATTGGATCTGACAGGTTGAAGTGTATTGTCATGTCCAACATATTGATGAAGAGGAAGATAAATTACAACTAGCTTATCTTCGTTTGGAAGGCATCGCTCTCGTATGGTGGGAGAGAAAGCTTCAGGACAAAAGTAAGTGTGGTAATCTTCTTTCCTCATGGTCAGAATTTAAATCAACGATAAGGAAGCAATTTTTTCCATTAGGGTATTTACATAAAGCAATGACGGAATGCCAAACTTTAAGGAAAAGTAAAGGTCAAACTGTACATAGTTTCACAAAATAATTTAGGAAGAAATCTCTTGCATTAAACATTCCTTTGGATTCTTATGAAACTTTAATGAAGTATATTGGCACACTTCACAGTTATATTTGTCATACATTGCTCTTGTTTAACCCCACTAGTCTTGATGAAGTTTGTGTGCAAGTCACTCACCTTAAGAACAAGGGGAAACGTGTTCAAGAAGATCCCACAAAGAAACCTTCCAATTTCCCACAAAAGACTTTTAAGAAGTTTAAAAGGAAGGACAAGAAGATTGCTACAGTGACGAGAGAAGGAGGAAAACCATCTTGCACTCATTGCAAGAAGAGAGGTCACGATGAAGAACACTGTTGGAAACTGCATCCAGAAAAGAAACTGAAACAGTTCGGTGGAAAGGAGAAGACAAAGAATGTTGCTACAATGCAACACGATCTTGGTTCCGATTCAGGAGATGAAGGAAAGATCACATCGGTTACAAGGTAAATATTCTCTTCATGCTAGTTCAAGTTCCAATAATGAATCTCATGTTGATGAATGAAAGAGGAATTAGTTATTTCACATAAGAGTTGTATCTAAACACACTAAGATAGATACATTATTTGATCTGGGTTCCCAAGTAAACTTAATATCTGAAGCACTTGTCAAGAAGATGGGTCTTGAAACAAAACCACATCTGAAGCCTTATCCTCTTGGTTGGGTATGTGATAAAGAAAAAACTTAATGTCACCAAACAATGTAGGATCAGATTTGCTATTGCTTCAAAGTTGATTGATGAAGTGGATTTGGATGTTGTACCACTTGATATATGTGGAATAGTGTTGGGAAGTCCCTATATTTATGATAGAAAAGAAGTCTTCTTTCGTCATGAGAACAAATAACACCTTACTAAGGGGGGAGTGGAATATATTGTTAGAGCTCACAACATGAGGGTAAATACAACACTTGTTAGTGCATGGAAAATGAAAAGACTCATAAACACTAATAAGAGATATGTACTCATGGTCGTTAGAGAGAAAGATGTCGGGACATCCGACCCTTTCCAAGGGTGTGATCCATTTCATAAAAAAATTTTAATTGATATTGTTTCTTAGTATGATGATATTTTTCAGGAACCATATAGATTACCTCCTAAGAGGGAAATCCAACATGAGATACATCTTTAGCAGGATTCTCCTCTTCCTAATGTGGGCATGTATAGGATGTCATTTGTGGAGGTGACAGAGATCAAGAAGCAGGTATAGGGCTTATTGGATCAAGGGGTCATCAAGCCCAGTTCATCTCCTTGTGGTTCTCCGATCTAATGGTGCCAAAGAAGGATGACACATGGCGAATGTGTGTCGATTACCGGGCTTTAAATAAAATCACGGTGAAAAATCGATACCCTCTTCCTCGTATAGATGATTTACTTGATCAATTGAAGAAAGTTGTTTATTTCACTAAGTTGGATTTGCACAGTGGATATTATCAAATCAGAATCGCAGAACAGGATGCATGGAAAACTACCTTTAAAACCAAAGATAGATTGTTTGAGTGGTTAGTTATGCCATTTGGGCTTTGTAATGCTCCGACAACTTTCATGTGTGTGATGAATGATGTATTCAGGCCTTTCCTAGATGACTTTGTGATTGTATATTTATACAAAATTCTTGTTTTTAGCGGGACTTGGGATGAACATGTGAGGCATGTAAAGCAAGTATTGGATACTTTGCAAAGGTAAAAGCTGTATGTAAAATTGTCTAAATGTGAATTTGGCAAGACTACACTTGTGTACTTAGGTCATATTGTAGGAGGAGGACAATTGAAAATTGATCCTTCCAAAATTGATGTAATTGTAAAATGGCTTGAGCCAAAGAGTGTAACCGAAGTCTGAAGCTTCTTAGGTGTAGTTCAATATTGGAGGAGATTCATTCCTAACTTCTCCTTAATAGAAGCTCCTTTGCATGCCTAAATAGTGTGAAGAACACTTTTCAGTGGGAAGGAAAGCAACAAAAAGATTTCAAAATTTTGAAGGAGAAGATCCGTACCGCACTAGTATTAACATTGTTGAATCTTCAACAACCTTTTGAGATTGAGACATATGCCAGCAGATACACCATGGGTGTAGTACTGATGCAATATCATAAGCCTATCTGTTACCACTCTGAAACTTTTAACCAAGCTATTGTTAACTATCCTACATATGATAAAGAGTTGTATGCATTAGTCCAGAGCATAAAGAAATGGAAGCATTACTCGTTAGGGAAGGAAACAATCATACATACTGATCACCAACCCTTATAGTATCTTCAAGCACAGACCAAATTGCAGGAATCTCGACACTATAGGTGGATGGGTTTTTTACAACAATTTCATTTGGTAATCACGTACAAAAAGGGTACAAGTAACAAGGTAGCTTATATGCTTTCTAGACCTCCTATTGTTGCTTCTATTGTTTTGAAGAATACTTCTTTATCTCATGATAGCTATGTAGAACAATATGCCATCGATGAAGATTTTAAAGAAGTATATGCGAAGCTAACCCTTGGTGCACAGGTAGAGAACTATTGTCTGTAGGGAAAACTACTCTACCATCTTGGAAAGCTATGTATTCCTACAAGTGAACGAGTTCATGTAATACGAAAATCTCACACTTCTCTTGTGTCTGGGAATTTTGGGGTAGGAAAAACTATGGCTCATTTGCAAAGGTTTTGTTACTAGCCTCAAATGAAAGCAAGTGTAACTAAATATTTAAAGGGGTGTGTGATGTGTTCTACTTGTAAGCCCACTAATATAAAACTGGGGATATACTCACCACTTCCTGTTCCATCCCATCCATGGGAAAGTGTCTCCATGGACTTTGTAGGGGGTTTACCAATGACCAAAGGGGGTCATGATTATTTGTATGTTGTAGTGGACAGGTTCAACAAGATGTTTATCTTGATTCCATGTAAAAAGAACATCGTTGCTGAGCAGACTACTAATCTCTTCTTTCAGTATGTTTGGGTTCACTTTGGATTACCCACATCCATCATCTCAGATTGAGATACCCATTTCATTGGGGACTTTTGGACTAGCTTGTGGAGAATGATGGACACCAAATTGAAGAGGAGAATTGCTTTCCATCCATAGACTAACAGACAAACATAGGTGGTAAACCCAACAACGATAATTTTTCTTCGAGGCTACTGCACCAAGCATCAAGCTATGGGATGAACATATACCCTATGTGCATCATGTGTACAATCGAGATTTACATTCATCCATTCAGATTTCACCTTTTGAGACATGTTTTGGGTACCTACCAAAGGTTCCTTTGGACTTGATGTATGGGAAAGATGCTGATGTGAATGAAGAATGAACAGAGGACAGAGCCCACAAGTTCATCTAGAGGATCCAATAGATACACCAGGAAGTCAGGGAACAGTTGGAGAAAATTCAAGCATAATATAAAGCTCGGCATGACAAGCATAGGGTTGATCATTAGTTCCAGGTTGGAGACTGGGTATGGCTTCACATCAGTAAGGAGAGATTGAAGGGTGAAGGAAAGAAACTCAAGCCCATTCATTATGGACCCTTCACTATCTTAGAGAAAAGTGGTACCAATGCTTTTCGTTTGGATCTTCCACCTTACATGAAGATTTACTCAGTTGTGAACGCTGAGAACTTGAAACGTTTTGAGCCTCCCATGATCATGGATCAAGATGAGGAAGTTTCAATACCTTCAGTTGATGATTTTTCATCTGGGTACTTGGATGAGCTATAGGAAGATATCATCCTGGACAAGAGGACGAGGACTTCACACAGGGGTGATGTTGATTATCTTCGAGTAGGCTTAAAAGGCACACATCCAAGTAAGGAAAAGTGGATCGAGAAGGAAAAAGTGAGGGGAATCTTCCCTCACTTACCTGTTGATTGATGAAATCTTTTGGTGGTCTAAAAATCTCTTAGTGGGAAGGCCTGATCCAAAAAGGATCCAAATAAGGCTAAGAACAACTCATAACTCACAGAGGCAACTTAGAACACTCAGAATGGATCTAACATATAGAGGAAGCAAAAAGATTAAAAGTTCCCAGAACTCATTGAAAATGGCATGATTGTGAAGAATGCATCACAAGATTTTTAACGGCGCAAACGGCTCATCAAACGGAGTTACAGATTGAAAGATATTCATGGTCAAAGTTAGGTCAACGTAGCCCAAACAACAGGGGATGAGTCAGCATCCATACTGGTGACGTCAACATCCGTATGGATGATGTCATCACCTGTACAATGCATGTGGTAGGAGAAGGTAAGTGACACATGACATGTTGACATGGCAACACCAGAGGCTACCACATGTTACCCGCTTATTGGCTTTTTAGACCGATTCATGGACCAATCGGATCGTGCCATGCGGCAGTCCATACAGTGCGTACGAATGACATGGCATGATGATGTGGTGCATTGACATGATGTGTTGACTTGGTAGGGGGAAATGTGGCCCAATGAGAGGCTTCCACGTGGCCCAATCAGGGGTTGCCACGTGGTAGGTGGGAAATGCACAATGACAACCCGTGAATGAATTTTGAAGAAAAATTAATGGTGGGTCCACCAAATCTGTCGGACCATGCGAACTATAGCCACAATCATATCTCGTTGGAAGACTTTCTAGTGACACCACTAAAGTTAGCAGAGCGATATATATATTATATAACCCATATAACAAACAAACCAAAAGTGGAGTCTATGGAGATTGACCCCAGAACCTCCGCCTAGGCCTATGCCTTAACATTTCTGCCCCTAACCACTAGGCCACGGGTACCACTTGGTACATATCACCCAGTTTATTACTTAAAACCTATATCCGCCTAGCCACAGAGGGGGAGGCATGGACCATATGACTTGTTGGGTATGATTTCCGAGGCAAGGTACAGTGATTATTGCAGGTTGCAGAGGGCACAAAAATCGAGACAAAATTCTTCTTGGGCCTGGGAGTGCCAGAGTCGGATCGAGGCTTGGAGACGGTCATTTTTGGGTAATTTGATGCCACGAATTCAGTGGTGCTATCTGTTTTCTGATTTGAGCATTATTTCTATAGCTTGATTTCAGAATGAGGTATACTTATTTATTTTGCCAAATTCTTTTGCTGAGTTAATGAAAGATCCTACACATTTGAGAGTAGGACCCAGAGATGTAGCTCACTAGGGACGAACTCCGTTATCAAGTTTTTGTGTTCAGATCTGATGCTTATGTGTCTTCATTTTTTAGTTTTCCCTTCTTTAATGGTGCACTTTAATTTATGCTCATTTAATGCAATTCTTTATAAGTCACGATGAAAAGATCCTAGATCAAAGAGAGATCAAAGTAAGTCAATTTTCCTTGATCCCAAATCTAAGAGAGGAGGGGGAGGAGATGAGGATCTTGATGAAGAGGCAGGTGTCCCATGATGTTTCTACATTGAAGACAAATATTTTGACTGTTTCCCGAGATCCAAGTGAGTTTCTTTTGAATAAGGGAAAGAGATGATTTAAAAAGTATCTAGATTTGAGAGCCCCCTTGCACCATTGGCTCATTATCTGAGAAACAAAGCCTTTCTCCTAAAAATTATTTGTGTAGAATCGCTTTCTTCCACCATTCATTTTTCTCTATAACCAACGTCCAAAGTATCTTAAAACCAAGATCTATATTAGAGATATACGAGTCCTTTATTCCTAATCCACCATAAACTCTTGGGATATAGTAATATTCCAATGACTAAATGGAAACAATTAGAGTTGGATTGCCCCCCTTTCCATAGGAATCGTCTAAATTCTTGAGCCTTTACAGATTTAATCCTAGTTGGAGAAAGCAGAGAGGAGAATTGAAAAATCAGGAGGGATGAGAGGACCGATTTAATAAGGACCACTTGTCCTATTGGGTGATCCAAAATGGATCTAGGAAGGCCAAAATTTCAATTTTCTTAGAATCAGACGAAACCAACACCATTGCGTAGGGCTCGTCATGACGATTTTGGCCATATATATATTTTTTCCGAAAATGACATTGTATGCGAAAGTTATTGCGTTCTGAATTTTTTCCCAAACATGCAAAAAGTCAAAGGTCAAAGTCAACTGGTTAAAGGCCATACAACTAACATGGTAGATGACGTTAGTAGTACGTCATGATGACGTTAGAAGTACATCATGCTAACGTCACCATGACACGTGGAAGCACTAGGATGTGCCACGTGTCAGTCATTTTTAGTGTTTTCGGGCTATTTGGCACTGTACAGAAGTGACACATGGCACTCTATGGAAGTGACATGTGGCACTGTACGAAAGTGACACATGGTAGTACGCCAAGATGATGTGGCAATGTACGGAGGTGACACGTGGATGTACAAACGATGATGTGGAATTGTATGGATGATGACATGGCACTGTATGGATGATGACATGGTAGTTGACTGGGCATGTCGATGTGACAATATGGATGATGATGTGACAATTGACCTAGCAGTACAGATGCTGACTGGGTAGGCTGATGTGGCGACTTAATAGGTAGGCTGACGTGTCATGCTGACATGGCTTGGGCCAATGACGAGGTGACACATGGCCTAATGAGGAGACGCCATGTGGCACCTTCTGGAAGGTCAAAATGGTTTGGCATTTTCCACCAAATCTATCGGTTACCACTAAATCTGGAGGGAATCCTCCAAATCTGGCGAAATCCCGCTAAGTTTGGCTAACTTTCGCTAAATTTGGCGGAGTCTGGATTATTTAGATGGGCATGGAAATTGAGAAAAAATAGTATTTTTGGCACACAGTTCAAGACTTTATGGACTGTATAGATCTCACAGGGTGCAACATTGGGATTTGTGCCGAGGGGAGGTCCCAAGGGCCTATTTAGAAGCAAGTCAACTTTATACTCAAAAGTTGCATAATTTCGAGGGGAGTCCGAATATGGCTTATGTTTTTGCATCTGAGTAGCCAAATAGAAAAGTGCCTCCAGAGCCTAATATGACGAGAAAAGCATAACCGAGTTCATACTCAAAAGTCTCATAATTACCTGTTGCATCCATTGGTGATGTTTTTTTCTGTCCAGAAGTTGGAGATATGAAAGGTGGTTTCAAGAGCTGTTATGTAAGCCTTTCTTGGTATTGTTTTAAGCATTAAAGATTAATAAGAATCTTCCCATTGAAGACAAAGGCCCAGAGATGTAGGATTTGTGTCAAACTCCGTTATCAATCTTTGGTGTTATGGTTTGTTGTTCTTAATGTTTACTTTCTGTTCTGCATTCTTTATGATGGCTACAACATTCATTCACTAAAATCTTCTTCTTCTCTTAATTCCTAAATGGTAAATCAACTCATGCATAAACTTAACCAAAGTCTTTAAAAGATCATTTTTAAATCATTGGGTTCATCTAGTAGGAGCCCCATTGATGGTACTTAGCTTTGATATTATCCAAGACTATTATGTACCAAATATGGGCCCTTTGGGACCCTCCACTACATCTCTATCTACCTAACAAAGACTTGGTTCCAGGAGGAAGACATAAGAGATTTGTGACAGATAGGGATTCCCAGGCATTTGGAAGTTTGTCATTTTCCAGTAAATGGGAAATTAAGCAGACTGATTATAGACTTCATAGTTTTGGCATTGGTATTTTGGGAATAAATTTTAATTTTCTTTGCATTAATGAGTCATCTCGAGGTTTTCGTGTATTCCTCCATTAAATTTTTGAACTAGCTGGCTATAATTGAAGAGGAACCTCCAAACGATAGTATCATCAACAAACTGAGAGTTATTTATTCTTTTGACTCCTTGAACTATTTTGATGCATGCAATGGATATCTCCAGTCTTTCTATGTCAAGTATTTTGCTAAGGGCATCAACCATTAGGATGTATAGGATGGGGGAGAGGGGCAAAACTTGCCTAAGGCCATAAGTGATTTTAAAGAAGGAGGTTGGTTTTCCATTTACCAAAGGTTCCATCCAAGGGTAGTGAATGCAAGCAACAACCCAGAATAGAAATAATTGATTGATTCCGAATATAGTTATCACAACCAATAGAAAACTATGTCTTACTCTATCAAAGGTGTTATCCATGTCCATTTTGATGGCCATTCCTTTCTCCCCTCTACCTTGAATTAAATGAATGGATTCTTGGACCAGAATGATATTATCAATTATTTTCCTTTTCTCCACAAAACCACCATGATTGGGAGAGATGAGAGATGGGAGGGAGGGTTTAAGTCGGTTGGATATGATCTTGGATATGATTTTATAGGAGACATTGCAGAGAGAAATGGGACAGAATCTAGAAAATGAGGTAGGATTGAGCTCTTTAGGGATGAGGGCTAGGAAGGTGGAGTTGGTGTTTCCACTAATTTTTGTTGAGATTTTCACAAATTGGATCATTCTAAGAAGATATTTTATGATGATGGGCCAACATTTTTTATAGAAATGGGTCGAGAACCCATCCATACCATGTGCCTTGTCTAGATTCATTTGACTAACCACCCCCCAAACTTGTTCTTCTGAAATAGATTTACATAGCTTTACAAATTTATCCTCTGGGTGAATTAATGCAAGGATATTGTTTAACATTCTCTTGAATGAGTCAATGTATCCATTGTTATCTTCCTTATATAGTCTTTCAAAGTTCCTGAAGGAAACTTCCTTGATCTGATTAAAATCTAATATCTCTTCCCCATTCTCGTTTGTGATTTCAGAAACTTTGTTTCTCCATATCCTGGATTTTTCTTGGCAATGAAAAATTTTAGTGTTTCTGTCTCCTACCTGCAACCTTAAACTTTTGGATTTAAGTCTCCAATTTTCTTCTTCAATTTTGAGAACCTTTTGGAGGGATTGAAACGTCTTTTTTTCTTCTTCTAATAATACAAGGGTCACTTGAACTGATTCCAATTTCCCCTTGACCTCATCCTTTTTTTTCATTGTGTCTGACTTTTCTTTCTCCAATTGATTGGTCCTAGATTTGGCCTAGATCTTAAGGGTCTCTTTGGTTATCTTGATCTTTTTCTCCCAAATTTCTATAGGAAACCTGAAAATCCATTGATTCCAAGTAGAGGAGATAATGTCCATATAGAAGGGATCGAGAAGCCAAAGGGGGTCGAAGCAGAAAGGAACGACACCCATATTTTTAGGGTCAGAGAGAAAAAGAGAAATAGGGATATAATCGAAACCAAACCAAGGAAGGATGAGGGAATATTCCAGTAGGGAATTACACAACAAAAAAATGATAAAGTCTAGCAACAATATGGCTTGGTCCATGTATTTTGTTAGACTACGTGAATTTTCCTTTGGAGGGCTTTCTGTCTATCAAATCCAAGGTAGACATGAAATATTCCATGAGTTCTTTTTTGGGATCCCACTTTTTTTATTTGTTTTTTAGGGTGGTATTATAGTGTTCTGCTACTACAAGTTTCAAATTTCTATCTTTGTCTGAAATATTTAATAAATAATTCCAACACAGTTGTTTCTCTTGCAAAGTGCAGGGCATATAAACATTAACAATGGAAAAAAAATACCTAAAGGAAGATGGTACAAGTTAGTCAAGAGCCAGTGAGGGGAATCTTTCCAGCTCTCCAATATGAGGAGTTGGGGGTCTCAAACTGTGCAGAGTCCTCTTGAAGCACCACATGAGCTAACTGCTAAGAATTTACTATTTTTCTAGATGTGATTTGAATCTTGAAGGACATTATTTATCTTCTTCTTAGTTTATTGGAGAAGGAGAAGTTGATTTTTTTTTTTATTTGACTAAACTTCTCATTAGGTCCAATTTATTTATGTTCCCCAAACCTTTGCAATTCTAGGAAATGGTTTTGATCAATTGGAAGTGGATTTAGGGATTCCTCCTTTGGAGGAATTGGAGCCACCTTGATTTCTTAACGTCCTTGTCTCTTTCTTGACCATGCCATCTAATGTGCTTTGTTTCCCAAGATCTTTCTCCAAATTAGTTGCAACTTCTCTCCTTTGAGAGTTTGAGTTCCATCCTACTTTTTTCGGTTGAGGATTAGACATTGATTCCTGGCCTGACTCATCCTCCAAAGAGTTAGAGAAAACCTCCCTCTCTTAGGCAGAGGAGGGAATCAACCCATGCTCTGGATTCGATGGAGGAGGAAAAACAATGGCAGCCTCCCCCGAGGATGGGATCACCTGTTCTACCACACATAGCCATGTATCAACAATGTGTTCTTCTTTATCTTCTCGGTTTGAAAGTGATTCACATTTATTCTTTGAGTCTAATGGATTGGAGTTCTGGGGCTGACTAGACAATGTGGGTTTTGGACTAGAGGGAGATCCTTGAGAGGGATCGTTTTTTTCTTGATTCGATTGAGATCCTTTCTTTGTAACCTCATTTTCTTCTTGGGTTGCTACCATTGCTCATTAGGTTTTGTTGTGATGGAATCTGGAACATTCTTTGGACAATTCTTGGAAATATGTCTGTATTCATGAAAAACCTTGCATTTAAATGACAACTATTCATAATCAACCTGCTGAAGGTATGTCCAATTATCCAGGGTTAATTTATTGCTTTGAGGAGGCCTTTTTCTAGATTCAACCTCAACACAAATCTTAGCATAGGATTGAAGGCCCTCCTTAGGTTTGGCTCAATCTATGTATTTGTCCAGGGCTTTTTCAATATTCCTAATGGTTTCATCGTTCCAGCAGTGGAGAGGGAGATATGGCATTCTCACTCAAACTTGAACAACTAAGGGAATGCCATTATTTGGGCAGAAGTTGGGAGTTCAACGATTCAAATACATACCTCTTGATCCCATGAAGTAAGGAACACTTCTTAAGATCAAATCCCTATCTTATTTTTCTTCAAACATGAAAGAAAGAAAAAACCTTATCACAGAATGAATGAGAAAGTTGCCCTTTGATAAGAGGTCTCCAATTATTGTTGATCCAAAGTGTCATGGATTTGGGAGACGACCATATACCTGTGAATTGTCCAATCAACCCATTCTCGACAAATCTAAGGGCAAGGTTCCTGAAACTCCTCTAAACTAGGACTGAGGGAATATCGTCGAGCTTCTTCATGAAACAAGATGGTGGTTGCTTCAAATATTTTGGAAGTGAGGCTACAAGGGAAGAGAAAGTGGTAATGTCTACTGGGGGTTAGTGCCCCCACTAGAGGGGAAGGCCATGCGAGCAAACTAGAAGGAGGCTCGGGGGTTATGGTTTAGCAGAGAATATGCGTTGATTGATTTTGACTATCAGTCATGTTGGGGATGGTATTTTGATACCCTTCAAACTCAAAAAGTTATCCAATGATTTCAAATTCATTAGACAAATCAAAGCAATTCATGTTATTAGACTCTACATTAGTCACTGAACAACATGTTGAATATATTGATATTTGAAATAAAAAAGGAAAGAAAAGCAATATAATTGTGAATGATCCTTAATAGGGGAGTTAGAAGTGCATTGGTCCATTGGCAACATTGTAAAACCGCTAAGCCAATGTGTGATCTCTAGCTGACCAAACTCATAGATAGTTATGTATGTGGATTGGAAAAGCCACCTTCTTACAGTCCTTTGGGGATTATGGAGATCTTAGGTTCAAGTATTAGTGCCAGTA
>ML826539.1:93432-108633 GCA_009831015.1 Picea engelmannii
AAGGATGTTGCCAAGAGGATGTGATTCCTCAGAATTCTGAGTAAATGATAGGGTTGCTGCGATATTTCTGTGTTTTGAGTGATCTTAGGGATAGATCGAATCTACAATTATCCAATCCTTGATGTATTCATTTTTATAAATTTAGCCTGTGGGCATGAGTGAGAAGAGGCCAAGCACAATGTAAAATCAAGTCGAGGGTGGCTAAGCCTAGCAAGGACTTTGTATGTAATTCATGCTTGAATCATAATGAAATTTGTGTATTTGTGAGTCTCATGTGATTTTGTGAGTTACTGTGTTTAATCATGTGTGTGTAACATATTAACTATGTAAGCTTGAATGTGTGCATGCACATAAGAGAGAGGTTAAGAGAGTTACATGCCTGAAGCCAAGGAGAAACGTCATATTCCAGTGAGAGGAGATTCATTGTTGATCACAATAGGATTGACGATGATCAAATTTCTAAATGATATCGTGGAGGTGTGTTATGAGGGAAATCACTCTATGGCATGGGGTGAACCACAACTGACGGAATGACTGTAGAAATCAACTCTAATCCCAAGTATGCTATATAAACAAAAATGATAACAAGACAAAATAAAGAGCCTACCTTGTCTGGATGTTCAATGAAGACCACCGTTGAGCACCACAACTCAAAGATTTATACCTACAACTTGTCCTTAACAACCAAGATACACAAGCATACAACGATAATATATAATGTTAACACATACAATAACATAATCCATTAACATTCATAAGAAATACACTCATGGAATAATAATTCAAGTATTTGCAAGATATCAATTGGATGAGAAAAGAGTATTTCTATTAAAAAATGATCAACAAAAGTGTATAAGTGACAAACTTCCATGTCCACACATATCAGAATCGAGAAATTAAGTCCCTTCCAGCTGGGCCTCCACCACTTCAATCCTCCACCAAAGGAAATCTCATATAAGAGAGACAACGAGGTTCTCCATCAAAGGGGGAAGATCCTGGGGGATGAACAATGTGTTCATACTTTAAAGGACAAATAGATGTAGACTCAATGTGAAGTGAAAATTTCTCCAAAGTATCTTTGCTCTCAAAAGTCGAATTCTCTCCTCCTCCATGGTTTGGATATTTCCCAATTTATAGCCTTCAAATGGAACTGAAGGGATGAGTTAGAATGTTTCCAGTATATGGAAGGTCAAGGTTCACGGATCTCGTGACGTGACATGGAAACCCGACACATCTTTTTATTTTTGAGCACCAATCTCAATGTATGCGGGTTGTAGAGGTGAAACCTGTGTATACACATCCTGCCTAACTTGTAGGGTGCGTATGTGTGGAAAAATATGATTTGTTGGCTCGAGGAAGTGCAAAAGGGGACTTCAAGTGTGCATAGGGAAATGTAGAGGCCTTTTGAGAAAGTTGCATGGTGTGAGGAAAAACTTGCTATACCAGATGCCCCCTGATGTGTAAGGTCAGAGGAGTATCTGTGATGGCCAAAATATATTATAATTCCTAGAAGTGGAGTAATGGAGACTCAGTTGGAAGAACTAGTTTCTCATGAGAATATTACAATCCATGATGACTTTGTACACATGGATGCCAATTTGAATTACACTACATATCCATGTGGAAATATAACAAACAATTATTCATGGCCATGAATAGGCAATACAAATTAGATACATGCCATAGGCTGTCATAGTCACGAACAAGGCCCAGTGTAAACCAGTCTCAAAATCAATCTGAAGATATCTGTATACATTCGAGTACAATCTAATCTCCCATGATTACTGAATTCATATAGGTACTGGTCCAATGAATGATAGCAACAACTTAGGAAAGTTGCTACTATAAACTGATGTCTTCAAGTCTTCTACATGATCCGCCAAAGGTGCAAGTCTACATCATGTGAATAGAGGAGTTGAGGTCAAACATAATGAGACTTCATTTGACTATCGGTCATTAATGTATACCATTAGCAAACACGAGACAACCTATTGATAATCAAAGTAGGTATCAAGGCACTGAGTACATTCTTACATGTGTGAATAAAGGTGTTGAGGTTGAACACTTGAAGAATCCATCGGTCAAGAGACACTAATGTATTCCCAACTCTCAATGGTGGGATAACCTGCCACTGATGACTGCAAGCCTCTAGGTACTTATAGGACTCTAGGCCTCGTTTCCAGAATAGATGAGCTGAAGTTGATGGAAGGATACCCACTGAAAGGAGAGCATTAAGGAATCTCTCATCAGACAGAACGAGGTACAAGGAAATAGTTTGATGATTTGGAGGAACTTGGATGAAGAGGATGTTCATGAACCAACGAGCCTGTGCATATTTCACATGCACTAGAGGAAAGTAGTGCAATAAAAAGACCCTCTGAATAATAACTAATAAGGAAGACTTATGACAAAGGTGAGGAAACCACCAATAAGGCTAATGGAATACTAGACACTGCATGAATCCCAATGTGTGAATATATTTATTTCCATCGAACACAAGGGAAATCCCCCAATCAATGACCAATAAGGAGATGTCGATTGTTGGGTTCAAGGTTACCTACCTATAATGAAAGTAGGACCAAGGTGCACGATAGGACTACAACTTCATGTAACTCTGAGACACACTGAGGCTATGGCCGACATGCAAAGTCAAGAGTTTTGAGGAATGACCGACACAGGCTTATAGACATCCTTTGAACAAGAGCATGAGACATATGGAGGACTCCGACATCATAGACTTGATGATGAAGCTTCGTGATGCAGGAGGCATCACTCAAAATCTCCATAGGGACTGGAAGAATAACCAATCATAGGAGTAAACTCTAAGTAACGATCTCAACTTCCTAAGGTCATGCTAAACCCAAAATTTGGATGAAAAGTGTACTCAAAAGTTTGTGCTTTGTTCAAAGGTGACATGATTGCTGCCAATATAAGATAATATTCTTTTCCCACCCGTCTTTTTTTTTTTCATAGGCAAATGAATTCTATGATACAATGGAGGAAACAAGTGTCACGAATAAGCACCGACGGTAGTGACACCTTACTAATGTTATGAATAAGCACTGAGTGTAGTGAAGGGACCAACGATAACGACTGGGTGAAGAGGGGCTAGATGTGAGTGAATTTTTGAGCGAACACCTGGAAAGGGTGACACTTCTTGATTGCTTCAACACAATACTTAAAAATTGATGGCCAAAAATAACCATCTCGCAATATTTTTTGGGTTGTGGCAAGCCCATATAGATGACCACCACAAGCCCCATTGTGATAGTCATTAAGAACAAACTCAACATCTATGTGAGTCAAGACATGACGCAAGATATTATCCACTCCTCGATGATACAAAGTATCGCCGACAATAAGGTAGTTTTTAGCTTGATGTCATATGCATTGTCGATCATCTCTAGACAGATGCTGAGAGAACTTAAAGGTTTGAAGATAGATTAAAATGTCTCCATACTAGGGGTATGAAGACGAGATAAGGAAAATATGTTCATCTGCAAAATGAATCATTATGAATAAATTCCTCATCTAATCAAGGGAAGTCTGATATTAACTGAACAAAAAGTAGAGATTTCTTAGATTTCGTCGAAGAAAAATCGAGGTCAAATTCTTGCAAAACAACAATCCACTTATTGAATTTACACCTATGATATGCCTAGTAAGGACGTATTGAAATGGATTGACATCTGAAACTATGGTAGTTTTGCAAAGCAATATATAATTTTGTAATATTTGAACCGCATGTACAACAACCAAGGCTAGCTTCTCAATGTGAGAGTATTTAAGTTCATGATTGACTAAGTTTTGACTAAGATAGTAGACAGTGTGCTCATGGAGCTCATCATCCTCCAGAACCGGAACTGTACCAACCGTCCCTTCGAACACGACGATATAAAGCAAATAATCTCTACTGTAATCCATAGGATTTAGTAGAGGCGTCGATACCAAGGCTTTCTTAAGAGCATTGAAGGATTCCTGGGCTTGTTCATCCCATATAAACAGAGTGTCCTTCTTCAAAAGATGCATGAAACCCTTAGTTATGTTGGCATAGTTCACTATAAATCATCGTAAGAAGTTATCCTTCCGCTGTAAACCCTGAAGTTGAAGAATGTTGCGCGAGGGAGGAGATTGAAGTATCTCCTCAACCTTCATAGGATCCACCATGATCTCATGCTCAGAGACTAAGAATCCTAAAAGATGACCATACCTAATGCAAAATATGCACTTGTGAGGGTTTAAACGGATGTGATAATAACAATATTTCTCAAATACTAGTCGAAGGTGAGTAGAATGATCTACTCTCTTGTGAGAGTAAGCAGCGAGATCATCGAGGTAAGCTTTGAAAATATGCTTGAGATCATTAAAAGAAAAGGTCATGGATCGTTGGAAGGTTGCTCCAGTGTTTTTAAGGTTGAAAGGCATTTTCCGATATGAAAAAGTACCCGAAGGAAAAATAAATTCCATCTTATGTTGATCCTTGGGTTTGATCTAAATTTGATTATATCCTGAAAATCCATCCATAAAATAAAAAACCATGCTTCCCGCACACTCATAGAGAATATGATCAATGAAAGGTGTCGGGAAGCTGTCTTTACGACAAGCCTTGTTCAGGTCTCAAAAATCCATACACACACCGATGGTTCCCTGTTTCTTATTCATGGGAATGGGGTTAGATACCCATTCATTCAAGGGAACCGGGTAGATGAAACCAACATTAAATAATTTCTCTATATTTTCCTTAATAACATGGGCCTTCCTAGGATTAACAACTCTATGGGGTTGTCGAATAGGTTGAGCATCCAGATAGGTCTTAATCTCATGTTTGACAATGCGAGGGTCAATTCCTAACATCTCTTCATACGACCAAGCGATTACGTCACAAAATTATTTGAAGAGATCGATTTAGATCTGAATTTCTTCAGGCGAACAATCTGCACCGATATATACATTTTCAATTTTGCCAGGAATTCGAGAGATGTCGATCATGATGGTAGGAGAAATATTTGTCTTGTTTCCTTCAACGTAAATGCCATGCGTATATAGTGGAACCATGACGTGACCGACCATCTCACTCAAGGTAGATCAAATTGTCCTGTTCGATCCTAACAAGCTCTGGTAGGAAGTAAGAATGCTGATGCATATCGTCCCATGGCCTATTAGGACCATTCATGGCCTCTAAGATGGCTTCATCTGAAGGTAAAGTATCATCGAGGAAATCATGTGAAAAAGACAATGAGGTGGCCCATATGAGTTGGAGAACATGATCCTCCTCGTCTGTTTGCGAGGAGACAAGATCCGGCTCAGTATTAGAGTCAAGAACCACTTGATACGCCATCTCTGCCATTGACAGTGTCATTTCCATTCCAATATGTGACTGACCTTCACAAGACATGTTTGAGGAAGGTAGGGTCCAAGGATCATTGAAATACGAAGTATGAAAAGGGACGTACCTCGTTGATGAAGAATACCTATTGGACATGGCATAAATGTGATGAATTGGTGCCATGAAATCAAAGGTACCCATGAGGGAGGAATACATTTTGACAAAAATATCCTTAGTTGTCGGCTAAGAATTGTCGATCATTGGGATCAAAGGACCAACTGATGCATTAGGACTAGCATGCACAAAGGATAACTGATCAATCGTCACAATTTTTCCTTCATGAGGAAAACATAAAGTGTGGAAAGAAGATGGTATGACTGCAGTCATAACATAAGTCCAATTATGCCCCAACAATAAATTATAGTTAATGGACACATCAACCACCTCGACATCCACCTCCACTTTATTTCCACCTAACTGGAACGAAAAGGTGGGAATAATTCTGTGGGGATGGAAAGAACAACTATCAAATGTGGTCAACATAGTCAGATATTAAGAGAGGTTTGGAGAGCCAATGGATTTCCAATAGGTTAAGGACATCACGTACGTTGCAACACCTTCATCAATAACAATGCATTTGATGGTATACTTTGAGTAATCCACATGGATTTGAAAGGCCACATGTTAAGGAAAAATGAGGCTTCACATCTGTGACGTCAAACTTGATAAACTTTGAGCCACATGGGTCTAGAGATCCTAATGTAGATAACAAGGGATTCCTCTATGAAGGACACGTCTGGAACACCTCCAAAGCTGACATCGCACAAGACGTTTGAACCAAATCTTCGACAATCGAAAAGTTTTGGGAATCTGTAGCATTAGGGTTGTGGGAAGAGAATTTTAATACTCCTTTCTGAATATGAGTTGGAGGCTCTAGTTTTTCGATCTGCAAAGGTGTTTCCAGAGGAGGGGGAGACTTTGGACCTGTAACAGTCTATGAAGAAATGTAATCAGGAGATTGAGTGGCTACATTAATCTGAGACTTGACCATATTTACACATAGACAATCACCTTCATGCGTCCGGGGTTTTTGAATCCCACTTGATGCATTTATGACTTTAGAGGATCTTGAAGCCATGTTATAGTATTCCATATATACAATAGTATGTAGAACTTAAATATTTTAGCTAGAAATGGTAGAGAAGCAATGATATTGTTAGCACTCTATAATTTTTCCAAGGCTGTGGAGGAAATCATGGAGGTAACATCAAACCACTTGGAGTCCTGGATATATCCCTCCAAGACTCAGAGAGGGCTCTCTCTATTTGATATAGCTTTGTTTGAAGGGGATGTCAGGCTAGTTATGAAGTATAAGGTTTTTTTTTGGATTTGGTATATTTGGAAGATTGAAAACTCAGATTTACATTGGGCATGGGGTCTGCCTTTCTGAATATGGATCTATCTCAGGTTTTGTAAGTTTGTCTCCACAGGGCATGATAGTAATACTATTGGATCTAATTGAATCAAATGAAAGTGAAGGAGAGGAAAAGAAGGGAAAGTCCATCAAGCAGAGGAGAAACTAAGAATTCCTTTACTAAACTTCAGATGAAAACATACAAATCATTAAAAAACCAGAGACAGAGTATTTGAAATATATTTTGTTCTTAATATTTCTTTTAATGATTAGGTCAGGGAACACATGAAATGGATCTACAAAGTAAGAAAATAGTTACCCAGAGAGAAAAAATATCACCAGGGAGTCTAACACAAGGATCCTGCAGATAAAACCTCTTTATTTCTGGTAGATTATCTGAAAAGTTACAAAGTATCTCCTGTGGGGCATGAATCAAAATATCAACAATCAACCCCCAATACTTCGAATTCATAAGTATTTAAACAATTTATTTCCAAATATCTGGTCATTAATGACCATGATATTACTCCAAAAAAATCTAAATTGACAGTATCTTTGACCACTGCTTATGGATGTTTCTGAAAAATTCGTGCCTAAATATCTAGAGATGATTGGGTGCATGCTGATTCTCTATTGATAGGTGTCTCATATCATCTGACATTTGGAGTGATGTTGAAACTGTGTCTATGAACTCTGCCATCTGTAAGTTCACTGCTTCCCAAAATTCTGAAAAAATAGGGTCAACATTAGTGTTCTTTTATCCCACTATGAGATGTATGTGTAAAACCGGGGGGAGTTTTTTGTATATGAGCCTGTTATGAAGAAAAAACTCTTTTTTTATTTCCAAATTCATCTCCAGCTCGTCAAAACACCTCCTGCAAAATCATGACCAAAACAAGAAAAAATGGAAACCTGAAAAAATAGGGCTCAAAGACGGCTTCGATTCTACCAACTGCTGACACTTGTGTAAATTATGGGAGAGGTTTTTTTTATTCATCCCGTGCTGAACAAAACCTCTCTCTAATTTTCAAAGTTCATTCCCATTTTCCCAAAATCTCTCTCGAAAGACGAAGTGTTGAACTCTGCCAAAAAATGGTTTTTATTTTTGGGAGGGCGGTTTTAGAGGAGGAAAGGTGGTTTTCAGACCCCCCAGAGTGGTAAGTGGTATTGGGAGGGGGGTCCGAGTTCACCATACTGTGACACCTTTCCTTTGGTAAACCACTTACTCAGAACCCCTTTTGGTTGAGTGACGTAAGGGGGGGAGTCTGAGTTATGGGGGAAATATGGGTGGGTAAAACTTAGGATATAGTTTTAATTTTTTTTAATTTGTTTCGCTTTTTAATTTTTGTTTTTTAATTTGTTTTTTTGTTTTATTTATTATTTGTTTTATGTTTATGTTTATTTTGTTTTATTTAATTTATGTTTTTTTTAGTTTAGTTTTATTACATGTTTATTTTAATTTGTTTTTTTTTGTAACTGTTTTGTTTTAATGTTTATATATATATACAATTAATGTTTAATTCTAAAACACTAACCTAATTACTAACTTAAACAAAATAACTTAATTACTAATTATTAATTAATTAATAAGTAATTTATCATTAACAAGACTAACCTAGTTTATTAATCTAACTACACTAATTTAATTAATCTTAACATTATTATGCTAATTAGTGTTAAAAAATGCCTCGAAACATTTATTACTAACTTAATGTTTTTTTATCCTAATCTTATTTATGCATGTAGGGACGGAAACAATGGAGGGGTGAAAAAATGGATGGCGAGGGCATGAAGGGTGCGGCAGGGTGATGAAGGATCGAGAAAAATGGATGGAGGGGGAAATGGAATCAACCGAGCTCAGAAAGCCAGATGTCTTTACCACAGGAGAAACGCCAAATAAACAACTGAAGAATCAAGTTACCTATGATTATAGGACCCCAATAGATATAATCAGAACAATACCAGAATAATACCAGAATAACACTAGAAAGAGCACTTTGATTACTGATAGAAATGTTCACTTTCCTCTTCGAGGGGGACACCTCCAACAGAGCAGAGGTCTATTAAAATAATATCCAAGACAAGATTTATCATACCCTCTACTTCTATTTATACTATGTCTATCCAAAATAACAATTTAGAGGAAGATACTTCTAGAAGTGAAAGCTTCTATTAGGTCTTATTACATTTGACTTATTCTTTCTTATTGCCAGGCCTTATTAATATTGGCCTTTATTACATGGAATTATATTATTCTACCTATGTGAGGGGTTAGGAAGGTTAGGTCCCTAACATTCCCTCCCCCATGAAGAAAAACCTTGTCCTCAAGGCTTCAGATGAGGGAATTATTGTAGAATGGTGGTCGGATCCTAAGTGGCATCTTATGGAGGCGTATCTTTCCATTGGACTAACACTTCCTGGATGGTGCGCTGAAAGATATGACACTCTCTCTGGGCCAAGAATGCTTATGGTTGCAACCATATGGAGCCTTCTTTATCCAACTCAGAGAGACTAGTTTGAGTTTGGCACTTAGTTCCAATCACCTTCTTTAACCAGGAAACATGAAAAATAGGATGGAGCTTCGACTAACTAGGTAGAGATAACTGATAGGCCATCGATCCCACATGCTTGAGCACTGTATAAGGACCATAAAATTTGGGCGCAAGTTTCTGACAATGTTTAGATTTGAGTGAATTCTGCTTATAAGGTTGTAGTCGAAGAAATACCTGGTCCCCTTCAACAAAATGGTGTTCAGAATGGCCTTGATTTTCTTGTTGCTTCATGTGATTCCGAGCCATGAAAAAATTGTCTTTGAGGGCATGGAGAATAGCCTCGCGAAATGTAAGATTTTTTTCAACCTTCTGAACCTTCGAGACCCTTGTAATATAGGAGAGAACTGATGGTGGATTTTGGCCATAGACTACTTCAAAAGGAGTCATGCAAGTAACTGCATGGTAAGATGTGTTGTACCACCATTCAACTAGGGGTAACCATTGAGCCCACTGATTTTTCCGCTCAAATGAAAAATACCTCAAATATGTTTCCAAACACTTGTTGACAACTTCAGTATCGCCATTCGTCTAGGGTTGATAGGCTGTGCTAAGATGCAATTGGGTGCCCTATAGCTTGAATGATTCTTGCCAAAAATTGTTGGTGAAAGTGGGGTCTTTGTCAGAGACAATAGAGTAAGGCATGCCATGAAGCTTGAATATATTATCCATGAATATTTGAGCCACTGTGGCGGTTGTGAATGGGTGTTGGAGAGAACAAAAATGATCATATTTGGAGAGACGATCTACTACCATCATAATGACTGACTTATTGCCCGATTTAGGTAATCCCACAATGAAATCCATAGAAATATATCGCCAAATAGCAAGGGGAATCAGAAGCGGTTGGAGTGTGCATGGAGCTTTGATAATTTCTCCCTTGTTGCATTGATAGACCTCACATTTAGCCACAAAGGTGTGGACATCTTGTTTCATACCCTCTTAGAAAAAATAATGTTTGACCTGTTCATAGGTTTTGGTAAACCCTGAATGCTTGACTGTGGGTGAGGAATGAAGTTCAGAAAGCACAATGGATTTAAGTTGTGATTTCTTGCATAAATACAAATGGCCTTTGTAGAGAAGCTCTTCATTATGCCAAGAGTACCCTGGAGAAACTAAATAATTGTGTTACAATTTGTGGAGCATGCTAGAAATTTTGGGGTGTTGCAACCATTCCCGACGAACAACTTGGATCCAATCTAGTACAATGAAGGAGAGGAAGAAAAGGGACCCATCTTCTTCATGTTTATGGGAAACAACATTGACCACTACATTTTCCTTTCCCTTCTTGTAAATAATCTCATAATCATATCCAAATAGATTGGTCACCTATTTTTGCTGCACCGGGGATGAAATTCATTTTTCTAGGAAATACTTGAGACTCTGATGATTAGTTTTGATTTGGAATCGTTGACCCAATAAATAAGGATGCCAAAGATCCACAACATGCAAAATAGATAACATTTCATTTTCATAATTGGATTGGCCCAAATGTCGCTCTGAAAGTTGTTTTCTAGTGAAGGCCAAGGGCCTGCCATCTTGTATGAGGACAACTCCAATTCATTTCCTGCAAGCATCACATTCCAATACGAATGTATTTGTGAAGTCTGGGAGGGCTAGGACAAGGGTCGATCACATAACATATTTTAAGGCTTGGAAGGCATGATCCACAGCTGAAGTCCAAGTGAAAGCATTCTTTTTAAGGAGGGAAGTGAGAGGAGTTGCAATATTTCCATAATTCCAAACAAACTTCCTATAATAACCCATTAAACCCAGAAAACCACACAATCTCTTAAGAGTTTTAGGGCGAGGCCAATCTTGCATTGATTTAATTTTCTTAGGATCCACTCAGACACCATCCTTGCTGACAATATGACCCAGGTATTCCACTTCCAAGGCACCAAAGCCACATTTAGATTGCTTGAGGAAAAGTTGATGTTTAGAGAGTAGATGGAGAACTTGATTCACATGGGAGAGATGGGATGGCCAAGTTTTACTATAGTTGAGAATATCATCAAAGAGAACTAAAACAAAATGACAGAGAAAAGGACGGAAGA
This sequence comes from Picea engelmannii, assembly GCA_009831015.1. Taxonomy (NCBI): domain Eukaryota; kingdom Viridiplantae; phylum Streptophyta; class Pinopsida; order Pinales; family Pinaceae; genus Picea; species Picea engelmannii. Next base: position 104,779 of record ML826539.1, read on the forward strand.
CATCATTCATAAGACTTTGGAAAGTGGAAGGAGCATTACACAATCCAAAGGGAATTGCCAAGAATTCATAATGACCCTCATGAGTGCAAAATGTAGTCTTGGGAATGTCTTATGCTTTCATACATATCTAGTGGTAGCCAGAACGTAGATCCAATTTAATAAAGTACTAAGAACCACTCAATTCATCCAAGAGGTCATCAATGACATAAATCAGGAATTTGTCTTTGATTGTGAGTTTGTTGAGGGCACGAAAATCAGGACACATGCACCAAGTACCTTCTTTATTGAGTACCATGACCATAGGGGAAGAATAGGGGTTAGTACTAGGATGGATACCACTGACTTCTAGTAATTCATGAAATTTTTTCTCATTTTCATTCTTTTGGGAAAATGGATGACGATAAGGTCGAACATTGGGAGGAAGACTTCCTGGGATGAAAGGGATGGAATGATCATGGACTCCATGGGAAGGGGGAAGTTCTTGGGGGGTGGTAAAAATAACATGGTGGCAGGAGAGAATAGATTGGAGGTTAAGATGCACAGAAGGTGTCTCAACATCATGAATGGAGTGGAGTTGGGCTATAGTTCCCGAATGACATTTTTTGAGGAGATTTTCCATGCGATGGGAACTGATGATCTCAGGGGATCCTGCGGTGATTCCTTGAAACTTATACTATTTCCATCCTATTGGAATTGCATAGTTAAGTCATTAAAATCCATGAGAACGGGGCCTAGAGTGCATAACCATTAGACACCAAGAACAATGTCACAATCACCCATGTCTATAGCAAAAATATTGGATTTCAGATGATGCTGACCAATTTGGAGTTGCACATTTTTACATCATCCCCCACATTTCATGGAACCACCATTTGCAATCATGATTTGAAAATTATTGACGACATAGATGTAAAAATTGACTTCTTCGAAAATGTGGCGATGAATAAAGTTATGGGTACTACCACTGTCCACAAGGATGATGGCTTTTGTGTTTTTGATGTAACCAATTAATTTGAGAGTCCGGGGAGAAGATAAGCCAATGAGGGCATTACGTGAAATCACCGGGTCAACGTATGGTGGGTTTGAGGGTGGGGTGAGTTCAAAAGGTTGTGGTAGTTCCTTCATAGGCGGAATAACAACATATTCTTTAGAAATATCTTCAGTCACAACCATAAAACTATTTTGTTCCTTACACTTGTGCCCGGGAAAATATTTTTCATCAAAATTATAACAAAGACCCTTGAGTTGAAGTTCAACCATTTCAACTGAGGTTAATTTCTGGATCTTGAGGGGAGTTGCAGGAGGGGAAAAATTGGTGGGTTTAGGGTGAGGAGGAAAGGAGGGTTTGCGGGTCTGGGAGGACACAATCTGTTGGGCTTCCTTGGGTTTTTGAGTAGCTTCCAACCAAGTCTAGGGGTGTGCCTGTTGATTAAGGTTGGTTGTCATTGATGTCAACCCTTGAAGAAAGCCCACAACACAAAGGTTTGGGTAATGGAACCAATATTGTTTTATGTAGAGATGAATCATTATTTTCTTTTCATGGTTGATAAGAAGTAAATATGGATGAACTCCAAAGTGGTCCCCTTATGGTGAAAGCCCTCATGGGAAGACACTTTGCGAAGTAAGAGAACCCATGCTTAATTATGGAATAATGATATGAAGGATAATGAATTCATCAGGTAAACTATCCTAGATGGATAGTTCTTGTCATTCCATTTTTGGTGGTATGTGGAATGTCACATAACTCCTCACGGTTAGAGATTTATGGCCATGAGAAGTTGGAGACCCCAAATTTGGGTAATGGACCCAAGTTTGTTTGATGGGTAATGGTATGAGTTATGATATATTTTCAGATAATACTATTCTATATGGATAGTACATGTCATCCCATTTCTGGTGGTATGTGGAACATCACATAACTCCTCATGGTTTGAGAGTTATGGCCTTACGAAGTTGGAGGACCCTCATATGTCATCTAGAAGCCCCAAAAGGTCAAAGTAGTCAAAGTGGTTTAAGAGATTTTAAGAGGTAAATAATAAAGTGAAGTAATGAGTGTATTATAATTCAAATTGAATACAAAATAAATTATTTCAATAATGATTTTAATGGAGAAATTGAAAGTGGGTTAACCCTAAAATAAGGAAAGTGGGGCCAAGTGACCTAGAAGATGTTTGTAAGGAAGCTTCTTGGAGAGTATAAATAAGAGGCAAGGTTCTCTCATTTTAATCAAACTTGCGAATATTGAATATATATAGGTGTATGAGGTAACCTAGGATATGTAAACCAGAATTCTGAGTGAAGGTGAAGAAAAGAAGGCCGAAATGCAAGGAAGGATAAATTCTTTTGATGGTGCTTTCTAGGTTTTTTTTTCAAGTCATCTCACCATTTTCGCCATAATTTTTTTTCTGTAATGATTCAGACCTTGAAATTGCTATTCCATTGAGAAAACATATCCAAGTATCTTTGGTACAAAATTCATCTTGTGGGTCGTTGTATTTTTGGAGTTACACTTCGTGGAAACTAGGGTTTGTGGCTAGTCCTAAAACTAGTAAAAAACATGTGTTTCGGGTAAAAACGTCATAACTTATTCATAACAGATCCAAATTCAGTGAAACAAAATGTGTTGGTTAGAGTAAAGTCTCTAGTATTCTGTGTAATAGGTTTAGATCGATTCAACAAACATTTTGTGCGGGGAATTCTCTACAAGGTCGCTCTCTAGAATAAGCCAGAATTCAACAAGGTATGTTATTTTTGCTATAACTCCTTTTCTGAGAGGTTCCAAGTAGTGAAACTTGGAAGAATTGCATAAAAAACACTGAAGAACATTGTGTATCAGTTTCAGATATTTATACATTACAGGTTCAAATTTATGATTGCTTCAAGTTAGGGTTGTTGACTAATCCAAAACTAGGCATGTGAGACTAAAGAAAAGTTTGATGAAAATGCTAGTCTCTTGTTGTTAAAGTTAAGGAAGTTTTGTAGGAATGTGATCATATACACCAGGTCTATTACAAAGCTACAAATCATATTTGGATGATGAAATGGATGAGGGCTTTTAGTTGAGATACATGTTGAGTACATGGTTGAGACAAGTAGTTGATGAGTTGACACATACACGAGGTGTATAGTTGATGATATTGGTACATATTGATGAGTAATAGTTGATGAGTAGTTGGCACATGATTGGTACATACTTGGTACATGGTTGGATGCACTTGTTTATGGTATAGGTTGAATACAGGTTGTTTGGTACAGGTTGGTGCATGGTTGATGCACTTGTTTATGGTACAGGTTGATTACAGGTTGTTTGGTATAGGTTGGTGCATGGTTAATGCACTTGTTTATGGTATAGGTTGATTACAGGTTGAGGTACAGGTTGATGCATGGTTCAGATTTATTGGTACAAGTTTACAGTGGTATATCTCACAGTGATAGGTTGACAGTAGTTCTATCATTCTACTTCTACTTTAGGGTGGCAGGATGAGGCAAGGACAGGTGGCTGTAGCCACCTTCCGGTCGTAGCTGGAGAACATAGGGGGTTGTAGCCTCCTTCTGGCTGTAGCTAGAGAATTGGGGAGTTGGAGCTTTCCTTAGGTTGTAGCCTGAGAAACTAGGGGGTTGGAGCCTCCTTCCAGTTGCTGCTGGAAAACAAAGGAAGTTGGTGCTTCCAATGAATGTAATTCTTCAAGACATATAAGAAAAAACATTCCGTGGTTTTCTCCCAATTTGGGTTTCCACATAAAACACTGGTGTACTGTGTATGTGTATGATTTTTCATTTGTTCATTGCTTATTTACTCTGCAGTTATTGGATGATAGTGCTACATTGATATAACACTTGGATTATATGGTTAAA
>ML826539.1:114723-140250 GCA_009831015.1 Picea engelmannii
TATATATATATATATATATATATATATATATATATATATATATATATATATATATATATATATATATATATATATATATATATATATATATATATAATTATTCATACCTTAAAATTGATATTCCATTGAAGAAACATATCCAAGTAGTTGTGGTAAAACATTCAGCTTGTGGGTCGTTGTATTTTTGGAGTTACACTCCATGGAAACTAGGGTTTGTGTCTAGTCCTAAAACTAATAAAAAACAGGTGTTTCCGTATGTTCCCCTGGTAGCTCAATGTACCATTTCACTGCAACCCCTGTGAGCATGTGTTGAAACAATATCAAACAAATAGAATCATCATTAAGGGAATTGAATGAGCACCAAAGATGAAAAGTAGTAACATGATCACTTGGATCATCACCAGTCTTGCCCTCGAATTTTGAAATGTTCGAAGGAAGCTTGGTGGGGATGGGGGGCCATGAAAGATCATGATGCACTGGGTCATTCACTATTCTTGAAAAGTTTGGAAAATTAAGGATGGCTAGAAAAGGGAGCCAAGGTTGCGACATATGATCCCATTCTCCCGAGAAAGATTGATGTCGAGGGATCATTTCCCATACAGGGTTCTGGTATGCACCATGGCCCTATTTGGTATGGTAATATCCTCCTGCAAACTGATTCATAAGAGGTTGTGTGGGAACCATACCTATAGGAACAATATAATGAGGGTTGTAAACATTTCCCCCAGCTGGAGTGGCTTGAGGCTGGGGATTTCCCATAGTATGAAACTGACCTCCCTTGGGTGGAAATCCGGAGGATAGAGGTGGATTCGTCATACCAAATGTGTTGGTTGGAATCAATGTGCAGGAGGAAGTTGGAAAGGATGGAATATAAGAAGTGGCTTGTCCACCCGATTGATTACTCCATCCAGGAGCATTAATACTAGGATTATACCCAAGACGGAAAGGAAGTTGGCTTCCATCCATAGGAGTCATTTGGGAAATATGAGCTCCATCAAACGAGAGTTGAATATGCAGAGGAGCCATGCCCCAGGTCCAATACTAGGATTTGTATTATTCACTTGAATGGAAGATGAAAGTTGCGATGTCATATTCGACATACCAAAAGAGAAAGGGTTAGAGACTGAAGGAATGGAATGAGAATTATATCCAGGTGTACCAAAAAGAGACACAAAATGGTTCATTACTATGAGTTGAGTAGCAACCATAGGACATATAGGAGTGATGATGGGAACCTACGGAACTACAACCATAGTGGTTGAAGGAGTTGAAGGAGTTCCATTAACTATGGAAGGTATGGGAGTCGAAGGACTCCCAATATCTTTCTGACTTGAATAAGTACTCATACTTGTATGATCACAAGTCTGGTAGGTGGAGGTGTGTTTACCACGTTTGATAAATTTACGCCTTTTAGAAGGCAAAGAATGAATATGTAGTGGTAACTTTAACAAACAATGAGACCTGCGAGGAAGTTGGTCTGACACCATGATGACTCAAGATTCGAGAAAAAAAAAATACTAAGGCCAACTAATAATCAAAAAGTACACCAAAATAAACAAAAAGGCCAAATTCAGAGAAACAAGAAATAGTAGATGAAAAGGGGCCTCCCTCACTAGAGTAGGTATGCCTCGCCCAAGAGGGGCCTGAGGCTCCCTTCAAAATATCAGAGGTACCATAATCAGTTATAAGGGCCCTCGTGGCCTTAACTGTTATAATATGAATGGATGTGCTCATTTTACCATCGACAATATCACTATTGTCACCCAACCATAGGCCGAAGCCACCCTTCAAGCACCTTGACCTTGACAGAGAGAATAATCCTGGTAGAAATCTAATAGCCAAGCTAGGCTAATGCACCAAGCAAGAAGTAACCAAAGATGATTAGAGAGTCCAACCCAAAACTGGTGCAACACCTTCTCCAGGACTTGCACACAAGACTACTAGACTGCAGTGTGCACAAGTGACTTTCTGCGATTCTGAGAGGTGTGTCAAATGATAGACTGACGCCCCATATTTATAGTAATCCTGGCAGGCTTGCCTGGGCTGAATTTTCATTCTGGGTACTAATTAATTCATATTAATTATCTCTCTTCAGTTGACCTCTTTTTTAGGGTTACGTTCATTTATTTTCTTTCTTCTGAAACATTCTAATCTTGTCAAAGGTCACAATGGAGGTTCATACCTCCCGAAGCTACCTTAATATCAACACTGCCTCCTAGCTAGGGAGGTATGGTCTTGAGCACAAACAGACCATTCAACTGGTAGCATTATGGGCACTGTCATTATTATCCCACTGGATAATCTCCATGACAATAGGTGCAATATCAATTGATAGAACACAACTGTGTTTATCCATGGTAGTACACAACTACTCAAACCATGACACATATTCACAAATAGTGGAACATATCCACCACAGTAGCATATCTCTACTATCTGGAGACATGCAGTCTCCATAAAAATCATCTGTGATCAACCTGCATAGAAAATATTGTTATGATATAAACTGAATCATCTGGGCCATTCTTTCACTCACATTTGTGATATCTGAAATATCATCTGCCCTCAGAGTAGAACATCAATGATGGGCTATATGGACTATTCTTCTCAAGCAAGGAAGAATAACTATCCTGATTTCTGAGCCTGGACCATTCCCCACCCTGGGCCATTTCTCCAGCACTAAACAAAGTGCAACTTGGAGAGAATGAGTCTGCCCTAAGGAATGCCTATCCCTGATTGTTGAACCTGGACCATTCCTTCGGAACTAAACAAAGTGTAGCCTGGAGAGAATGAATCCACCCCAAGGAATGATTGTCTGGACCATTTCCAAAGGAAATGACTTTCCGGACCATTTCCAAATGGAATGGTTGTCCCGCACCAACCTCCAAAGAGACCATTCCCCATGTTAACCATAATGGGAAATCGCTGTACGGTGAGGCGGGCCAGTCTTCTTGAGTAACCATCAAGAACATAGATTGCCCTAGATCATTCCCCATGTTAACCACACTGGGAAATCGCTGTCTATGGTACATCAAGAATCCATCAAACCATTTTCATTACGAAAATGACCGTTTGATTTGGACCATTTTCCGAACTAGAAAAAGCATGTCCATCAGAAATATCAAACCACTTACCGAACTGGAAAGAATCTACCCAAGCTAGACCAATTTTCAAACTTGAAAATGACTGTACTCAATTCAATAATATGTTAATGCTCCCTCCCAAATTGGAGAGTCATTTCTTCCCTTTCAACTAAGGGAGTTATTTCCACGATCCCCAATTTGTCTAGAAAATATGCAAACTTTATTCTAGATAGAGGCTTTGTCAGGATATATGTTGTCTTCTCATCTATGGGGATATACTAGAGCTTTACTTCTCCTTCTTGGAATTTATCTTGAATAAAGTAGTATTTAATCTCAATATGTTTCGACCTTTCATGAAACACTGGGTGTTTTGATAGTCTTATACAACTCTGATTGTCACAGTGTATTATGGTCGAATCTGGAACCTTATCAAATAAATCAGAGATTAGTTTTCTCAGCCATATTGCTTCTGCGCATGCCTCACATGCTGCGATATATTCTTCTTCTACTGTGCTGAGTGTGACATACTTCTGTTTCCTGCTGCCCCAAAATATCATAGCGGAGCCCAAGCTAAAACACATCCCTAAAGTACTCTTTCTGTCTTCTGCACTTCCTTCCCAATCTGAATCTGTAAATCCATGAAGTTGTATATCAATGGATGTGGTATGTCTTAAGCCATAGTTTATTGTCCCACAAATATATCTTAGGATATGCTTTGCAACTATCCAATGCTCATGTCTAGGTTCCACCTGGAAACAACTTAGTGTATTCATGACAAAACAAATGTCTGGTTGAGTATTTACCAAATACATCAATGACCCAGTCAATTGTCGATATAGTGATTGATCTACTGGATCAAAATCTGAATCTCTTACTTTTCTTATGTCTGTAGTCATAGGAGTGTCCATGGATTTGCAGTCCATCATTCCAAACTTCTGGAGAATCCTTATTGCATACTTTCCTTGTCTAAGGAATACTTCACAATGCTTCGGCCATACTTCTAGTCCCAAGTAATAATGAATGAGACCTAGATCTTTCATATCAAACTCAGGAGCTAGTTCCTTTTTTCACTGGATGACAAGAGATCCTTCACCTGTTAGGAATAGGTTGTCAACATACAGTAGTAGAATCACAGGTGCATTGTTCATGACTTTGTAGTAAAGGTTTGGATCTACATGACTTTTGGAGAAACCAAGTCTTGTTAGATAACTATCTATTTTGGCATACCAAGATCTTGGAGCTTGCTTGAGTCCATATAAAGCTTTCTTTAATATGCAAACATGAGTGTCTCTGGAATGTACTTCAAACCCTTGAGGTTGTTCAATATACACTTCTTCTTCAATTTCTCCATTGAGGAAAGATGTCTTTACATCCATCTGATGTAAGCTCCATCCCATGGATGCGGAAAGAGATATGATAGCTCTAATGGAAGTATATCTAGCCACTGGAGAAAATGTTTCGTCATAGTTTTATCCCTCCTTTTGGGAGAACCCTCTAGCTACGAACATTGCTTTATATTTATCCACGCTTCCGTCTGTTGTATGTTTGATCTTGTATACCCATTTTGAAGTTACCACTGATTTTTCTTTAGGTCTAGGCACAATTTCCCATACATCATTTTTCATGATGGATTGGTGTTCTTCCGTCGTAGCTTCTTTCCATTGTTTCTTTTGAACTGCTTCTTCAAATGTGTTAGGTTCTTAATCTAGAAGCTTTGTCATACATGCTACATAACTTGAGAATCTTTTAGGCTTCTTACTTTTTCTGAATGTCCCATCTGGGACCTTGAGTCTTTCTACTTCTTGTAAGTTAGCTTCAAGCTAAGCTGGTCATTTCTTGGTCTTAGGTATGGTGTCTGAATCAATGGTTTCACATGGTTGCATTGGATGATCAATTTGTTCCTTTTCGTCATTCTGGTTTTCTGTGCTTCCTTCAATAGGTTCTTCATACTCTTCTTCTTCTATAGTTTCTTCTATGGATTTCTTGAAAGCCATCTTTTCATTGAAGGTCACGTCTCTACTAAATTCAATCTTATGTTGTTCAAGAATATAGATTCTATAATCTTTGGATGATTCTCTATATCCCATGAATATGCCCTTCTTTCATGAGGGTTCTAATTTATTCCTTTTGTCCTTGGGAATGTGAGAGTAAATAGGACATCCAAATATTCTTAGGTTTTCCACATTAGGTTTCTTAGCTGAGAAGGCTTCTTCTGGAGTCATGCCCTTCAATATGTAGTGAGGACTTCTGTTCTGAGGATATATTGCTATCATGGCTACTTCTCCCCATAAGAACATGGATAAACCTTGATCATTTAGTAGTGTTTTTATGGTTTCTTCAATAGATCTGTTCTTTCTTTCTGCTACACCATTTTGTTGAGGATTACGAGGAACAGTCAGCTCCCTCCTAATCCTTTCCGATTTTCCGAATGCAATGAATTCCTTTGATGTGTATTATCCTCCATTATCTGTTCTTAAGGTTTTGATCTTCTTGTTTGTGAAATTCTCTATCTCTGCTTAAAATTCTTGAAATTTGTTGAATACTTCATCCTTTGTCTTTAGAAGATATAGACAAGTCTTTCTTGAGTAATCATCTGTGAAGATTACACAGTAAAGAGATCCTCCTAGAGATTTGACTGGCATCGGATTGCAAACATCTGAGTGTATCAGATCTAGAATCTCCTTAGATCTATTGTTGTTGCTTGGAAATGACTTCTTGATATTCTTTCCAAGAGCATATCCTTTGAAAATTCCTTCATGTGTAGACTACAATTCTGGTATTCCTTCAACCATCGTTTTTAGAAAAGGCAATGCTTGATAGTTAATATGAGCGTACCTTCTATGCCAAAGTTCATTGGGATTGACTTCATCATGTACACGGGCTTCTTCATTTTGTTCTAGTAGTCTGTATATATTTCTTTCACAGATTCCAATAACCCTAACATTCTCTATGCTGGAGTCTTTATGCCAAGATAACACTTTTCCATCTATGAAAGATATTTAGTTTCCTTTGTCTTCTAGGAAAGATATGGATACAAGATTATTTTCTAAACTAGGTACATATAAAACATTGCTTAAGTGAACATTGTTACCTGTTTTCAACTTGATAGAGGCCTCGAAGCTCCACTATCAATTATCCACATGTCATCTTCAATCGTTCCTATGAGTGCTGAGTAGTGTAGAAGATTGTTCTTTTCACTCATTTCTTCGGTTGACTGGTGACTGGTCATGCCTTGATCCAAAACATCAACTCTAACATTTCTGTCTTCTGAGAGTGTGTTGACGGGTGAAAATGACTGCTCACCAATTGGAAGAGTAGATCCGGTCCGGGGTTGTCTAAATAACCCAAGCCGTTTGGGATGATCCACCCTGACGGGTTTAGTGGCTCCGTTGGCCGATCTAAGTCCTAGAAAAATGAAAGAAACTAACTAAAGGAACTAATCTAAATGAAAACAATAATTAAAGCAAACTAATAAACAAATATGAAATAAATGTATACAGTCTATTGTCTAATATTATACAACAATAATTCTGCGAAATTAATTATCAGCTATCAACACAATTAAATCTTAATAAAAAATGTACAACTTTTACAGATTACAGATTTTAAATGAAAACCTGCAAAAATCATTTGTAAACTGTCCTATGACAACAAAACTATTGTTTTTGATTTTTATAATTTTATGAGAAAGAAATAGAATGAAAATTAACTAAGCTGAAAAATTAAAATAATAATCCTAACTATAAACCTGAAATATATATATCTATCTAAACTACTTAAATAACACTAATAAATTAACTATTAAATAACAAATAGCAAACTGACCTGAAGTAACGCTTTAGGTTTGTCCTGCATACAATAGTTGATTCAACTATTCGATGGGAGGAAACTCGCACCAGATTCTCCACAAGCTTCTCGTAAACAGAAAGCAACAGTTCTCTTCAAATATAAATGATAGGACAAACAAGACATAAAAAACGACAAAAATCTTATAATTTACAAATAATCATAGTTAGATAAATCCCTGTGCAAGATTTGTACAGAAAAGTTCAATTAACGAAGAAGATAAACCTTTATTCATTAAATTGAAACAAAGTAATTGCTGTACTAAAACTAAAATAAGAGACATGAGATATGGATAACACATAAACCAAATCACATCAACATGCAATGAATCATGATAGCTAAAGTAGTCGATAATTGATTGCAAACTGATATGAAGAAAACTTGAAATAAAAGTTTGATATATTGAAAGCTAAAGCTGTTACAAGACATCAACTTTCATCCCAGTCTGTATCATTATAAATCCATAGTCTTATTCTCCCAACAATCGATGATGGGTCCATTACAAAATAACAAGTATTTAAAGACCAAAGGGTAAAACATCCCTGTGGGAATTATCAAAGCAGTTTACAAAAAATCTGGGAACAATCTCCCAAGTCCCTGTTTCTGCCTATGACTAACAGCTTAAAACAAAACTATATATAAACTCCCACAGCATGTCCAATTTGTCAATGAAATTCGTAGGTACCTGTGGATAGACAAGAATACACAAGTTTAGATAATGTTTTATTGATAAAATTAACAAAAATCAAAATCTTAAGACTAGCTACAGAATCTTGCGATTCTGTAGCTGGTCTAATTTGAAAACAGAATCGTTTTAAATCCATCCAAAACTAACAAAAATATATTCGAATTATTAAACCAAATCTTTAATCATTAAATCAACACAAAACAAATCGCTCATGCCAGAAGTAACCAAATCTTTATGCCAATTTGAAATAGACAGAAATCGTGTTCAACCGAATGGTAACAGAGATACATGCAATCTGTTCAACACTTGTTATTACCAATTCGGAGCAGACATAATTGTTTAGAAAATTTGAAACCAATGAAATCATTTTCATGAATTAATTTCAATCAACACAAACTGTAACCGATCAAACAAATCATTCATATTCATTTAATACAAACGCAATATTTTATGTCGACTCGGAAATTAGCAAAATCGTTTTTAAATCCAGACTAACAAAGCCGTATCAAATCTGTCTTTGATACCAATCCAAATCATACAAATAATTATGCTAATTCAAGGCACACAGTATTGTTTGCAAATCAAACCAAACAGAAATGAATCGAACCAGTTTGGAGCCGACACAATCGTTATGCAAAATCGTATCAATCAAAACATAGCTACACAATTTTAGCAAACAAATCTTTTATACAGTTCAAATGCAATCATAATCCAAACGAAAATATTTATTCAACACGAAACAAAATCGTTTCTGGTAAATCGAAGTCAACAGGATTATTTTGAATCTATTAAAAACAAACAGAACTAATCAAAAGCAAACCCAATCGACTATATTAATTCAACCAACTCATAAAACAAAATCGATGTTGAAACACATACCTGGGCAGTAAGAAAATTCTTCGATCATGATAACTTTGAATTGACAAAGGCCGTTGCTGCTTCGACATTTCTGAAGATAATTGAACCGGTGGTTTTTTGTTTCTTCTCGTTGGCCTGTAACCTGTCGTTCTCCTTTGATAACACAGTAACTTGTTCCTCTAATGATTTGATCTTAGATTTTAACAGGGGAACATCGGTGTAATAGTGTTCAAGCAAATAATTACATTGAATACACGACGGTTGATCGGGCTTTGGCATCACAGGCGAGGGTTATTTCAAGTTACCAGGGGTTTGATTGTGAAGCTTGATTCCCGGGTAGTTAGGGTCATTCTTGAGGCACAGAGGTAAGTTGGAAACATAGTCATAGGGTTCCATAGAGCATAGGCCATGAGAATAGGGGTATTCCTCAGTCAAGAATCGTTCAATTTCGGAGTCCGAGTCCTCGCTCAACACTATTGGCTTCTGGTCAACGTTTTTCTTGGGTTTGTTCCTAGCACATCTGGATATCCATCGTGCATTTTTCTTTCCCTTACTGTTGATAGCAGTATCACCTTTTCCTTTCTTCCTCACAGGCCTCTTGACAGCCTTAGTATTTCCTTTAGCACACGGGGCGGCCACGGTATCGGGTAGGTCCATGTCGGAGCAATTCGAGGGTTTGACAGGGGGTAGAAGGATATGAAGTGGCACGACTGGTCCAACCAGAGTTTCAGTAACCACAACCTTGTCCACTTGGACCGACTCGAGAGTGGAAAATCCATTCCTTGATAGGAAGGCTTGCCAACAGTCACCACTAAGGCTTAAATGATGAACGATAACAACTTTGATCAAGCCGTGATGGAAAAGGATGATATCAACCTTCTCATGCTTGAATCTTTTGGACATCTTGTACATACTACGTAAAATATAATGTGGCATATTCAGAGGGTAGCCTATAAAATTCATCAATAACCGAAGATGATACAGAAATACCAAGACATAACGACCTTCACAGGTCACAAACTACTTAACAATTGCCAAAAGATCGTGCCACCTGGGTTTGAGGGTAGCGAGAAGCATACCTCTATCGCAGCTAATGATCTTTCTTGATGTGAATAAGAGTGGCCACGACACCTCGTCTACTTTGGAATTTTTAAACCACCTTTGCCCTGTAGCCGATAGTCCTGTAGCTGAGCTTAGGAATTCCTCATTAAGCTCGAGTTGTATGTCTCCAACCTTATCCCTACATCCGTCGAAGGTGAGGGCGAACTGTTGGGCAACCGAAAGGTTGAAACCCTCAAATCTTTGGATAAACACCAGCTAGCCACTATTTTCCAAATCCTCACAAGCATTGTCGAATAGCAACAAAGTTTGGATACCATTTGGTTCTATGCATACCACAGGTGACATAGAACAAAATACACAGGGTGAACGGTCAAGGGTTTGAACAGGGTATATGCCGGACCAAAAGCTCACATGCTTCCCTGAAAACCAACAGAGGTAACCTGGGATAGAAGGAAAGCATTAATGCCTAAGTGTGCGAAGGTGGTGGAAGGAAATAAACCCATGCAAAACAGTCATATCCAAATGTACAACTGACGGCACGTATGGTGATTCAAATCACTATTTCAATGTGTTAAAAGTAATGACATCAAACAATTAACAAAAACTATGGTAGGTCAATCCAAAAATTTGCACAAGCAATAGTGTTTGCATGGTTTTAAAATCAAAACAATGTTTCAAAATCAGCACCAAGGGTTCGATCATAACAAGTATGTGTTGTATGGTATGATTGCACCAAGGGTCTAACCATAATGTCAATGTGTTTTCATGAAACCAATGCGCCAAGGAAATCGATGAAAGACTATAGAACATCAAACCACCAATGTATTAAGGACTCAATGATACTCATTATAATATCATCACAATCTTATAAAAATGAAATCATATTAACAACAAAAGAATGCCAAATGAGTAAAGATTTTGGTGTCTTGCCAACTGTGTGACTATAATTAAATTGGAAATGTAATGAACACATAGACAAGAGTGACCATAATAATCTAGTGACGATTTTAATGCCACTTTGAAATCAAAGTTTTCACGCTTGCAATCGTGAAAACAAGAACAAAGGCAGGTGTGCGTATGAGCAAAATAATAGTGTTGTTTTATTCAAAGATTGCGATGAAAATCAGGGGTTCCAAAACACTTGTGTGGGCAGCTTATAAAGATAGGATAAAAATGTGAAATGGCTGCCAAAAGAGTGCCAAAAGGTGCGCTGAACTAAGGTGCACTTGAATAAATTCTCCTTGAGCGAGATGCTCCATCACAAGGTGCCGGAACTGGGTTTTATGGTTTCTGCAACTACTCCTTCTAGTAACCCTAGCAACAGTGTCTTGGAAGCTGCTCCTGCTAGTAACCCTAGCGACGGTTCTTCAACAAGCTAGTATCCTAATGGCTATGTTTCCTTCCAGCGGTTAGGCTGAATGAAAGAGGTGTGGGTCCATAAATTGTTAGAATATGAATGGATGTGCTTGTTTTACCATCGACAATATCAGTATTGTCACTCAACCATAGGCCTAAGACACCCTACGATCACCTTGACCTTGACAGAGAGAAGAATCCTGGTAAAAATCCAATAGCCAAGCAAGGCTAATGCACCAAGCAAGAAGTAACCAAAGCTGATCATAGAGTCCAACCCAAAACTGGTGCAACACCTTCTCCAAGACTTGCGCACAAGACTGCCAGTATGCAGTGCACATAAGTGACTTTATGCGATTATGAGAAGTGTGTCAAATGAGAGACTGGCGCCCTGTATTTATAGTAATCCTGGAAGGCTTGTCGTGGTCGACTTCTCATTCTGGGTACTAATTAATTCATATTAATTATCTCTCTTCAGCTGACATCTCTTCTAGGGTTACGTTCATTTATTTTCTTTCTTCCAGCACATTCTAATCTTGTCAAAGGTCACAATGGAGGTTCATACCTCCTGAAGCTACCATAATATCAACATTAACAACATAGTGGGTCATATCCCCTCAGAGAGGTAATCCTCCATAAAGGCTGTGTGTTGTACAACCCTTATCTGACTCAGGGTACCTGCAGAATAACCCCTGCAAGTAACCTATGTGGTTACCTATGTCAAGCAACTAAAGCCACCACAATATAACCAGTGCGCAAGAGAATAGTCGTAAGTCAGATCCACTGTATGGGTAGGTTAACAAAGCCCAAATATTTGAAAGCACCTCCTCTCACAAAGGTAAAGGTACTAGAAAGACTCCCAAATACGAATAGATCCCCATAAATATCTCTGATGCTAAGAAGGTATTAGAGGGCTATCTTTGCAACCAACTTCGCGCGACCTCGTGCTTAACTCTGGTGTGAGCAGAGCATCCTGACGTCATTAATTACACAATGGATTTCACCACTCCCTTGTCAGACACATATGTTGAGTTTAATAGACTTGGAGAAGTTTACTCACAAAATCCTATTCCATGTCCCTATATCCTATGCTTGTTTGTGTACTTTGAAAAATAAAATCATTTCTAATCAATTTTAATTAATCAACGTTACTTTTAATGGATTTGTTTACTCAAAAGACGTGGTCATGAAACTGATGATGTTATGACTCAACAAATTAAAGAAATGAATATGAACATAAAGCTAAGTCTTAATCTTCAATTCTCAAAAGATGGTAATATTTCAAAATGCAACTTTCAATTCAAATCTACAATTTTAATGAGATGCAATCTTTCCATATGTATCAAGATCAATACTAAAAACCCAAAAGAGGAAATGCCAAAAAGAAAAATGTGTATTTTTTGTATTTTCGATATAAAGAAATGAAAATGCAAGGACTGAATAACAAATTGATATATATACCCTAATACAAGCAAAAAGAGACAAGCCAAGTAGGATACAAGGAAGAAAACACTCAAACCAAGATGCAAGGACAACCAATGAAAAATATGATGAGAAAGAAAACCGCCCAAAATTCAACCAAAAAAGGTTTCCTATCACTCTACAAGCAGTCAAAATTTAGGACAGAGACCCAAGAAGACTCAACAACCATCAAAACTCACCCAACAAACACCAAACTCAAAAAGTAAGATTAAAAAGTTGATGTATGCATCTGTTTTAGAAAAATCGCATATGTACTCACCCTATAGAGGGAAATCTCATGTATGTATGCATCTATCAAGGGAAAACCCATGTATATGTATTAAAACACTACCTGGGAAAGGATAAGGCCAAGAAACTCAGATTCAAAGTAAAAATAGGTTGTTAAGCAATCAAGTGATAAAGAAACTCAGGCTAACCGAGAGAAAACAAAGGAGAAAAACACTCCAAACCCTAAAATAGAAGATGCACTCCCTAGTCTGGTCGTCGATTTTGTTACAAGGAAAAATCACTCTATGGCATGGGGTAAACCACAACATATGGAATGAATGCATAAATCAACTCTAATCCCAAGTATGCTATATAAACAAAAATGCTAACAAGACAAGATAAAGAACCTACCTTGTTTGGACGTTCGATGAAGACCACCGTTGAGCACGCGACTCAAAGATTTATACCTGCAACTTGTCCTCAACAAACAAGGTACACAAGCATATGGTGATAATATATAATTTTATCACACACAATAGCATAATCCTTTAACATTCATAATAAATACTCCCATGAAATAATAATTCAAATATTTGCAAGATATCAATTGGACAAGAAAAGAGTATTTCTATTAAAACATTATCAACATAAGTGTATAAGTGACAAACTTCCATGTCGGCACATCTCGAAACTGATAAATTAAATCCCTTCCAGCTGGGCTGCCACCACTTCAATCCTCCACTAAAGGAAATCTCATATAATAGAGACATTGAGGTCATCCATCAAAGAGGGAAGAGCTTGGGAGCTGAACAATGTGTTTAGACTTTAAAGGACAAAGAGATGCATAATCAATGTGAAGTGAAAATTTCTCCAGAGTATCTTTTCTCTCAAAAGTTGAATTCTCTCCTCCTCCATGGTTTGGATGTGACCCAATTTATAGCCTTCAAATGGAACTGAAGGGCTGAGTCAGAACATTTCCAGTATATGGAAGGTCAAGGATCATGGATCTCATGCATGACATGGAAACCTGACACAATTTTTAATTTTGATCACCAAAATCGATGTACATAGGTTGTAGTCGTGCAACCTGCGTATACACATGCTTTCTAACTTGTAGGGTGCATATATGTGGAAAAATATGATTTTTTAGCTTTGGGAAGTGCAAAAGGGGACTTCAAGTCTGCATAGGGAAATGGATAGGCCTTTTGAGAAAGTTGCATGGGGTGAGGAAAAAATTTCTATAACAAGGTGGAGATCCAACCATCCCTTTTTATTGAATATCACAATGGAATGAAGGAAAATGGATCGTGATCCTTGATTAGGAGAGATCGATGGTGGGAATGTATTCAAAGTGGCCCATATTGATGAATTTAGAAGGAACATGTGGTGGTGTTCTATTGGAGCGAACTATCAAAGTAGTTCCAACTTGTTGGATCCTGAATCGTCCAAGTGTTGCAACTCGATCTGAGCCCAAACCATTAGAGGAGATCTTGTACTATTGGATTTTGAATCTGTTGAAATATGAAATCATTGGAGTGTTCTCATTTTATCGGAGCCCGACCATTCAGAGTGTTATTGTTCTGTCATAGCTCGACCAACTAGAGTGTTCCCTGTGTTGTTGGAGTCTGAGCTTCTCGAAGCTCGAATTGGTCGGAGTGGTCCACATCATTGGAGTCCGACGAAAACAACGCAACAAAAAGGAATATGATGCTCTACACAAGTAAATAGTCTGAGATCCATACAAGTTTCTTTGCAATTTTAGGGTAAGCGTAGAAAGGGATTGTTGGAGCTTATTTGCTTCTATTAGTTGTATTCATTTGTGCATGGGAATGGAGAACCCACAAATCCGAGGATCAAATTCACTGATCTTCATGACCCCATAATCGATGTTCATCATTATTTGATGGAACCAACAATGGAAATTGTGATTTTGATAATTAAATTTTGCAATTTTGCAAAATCTGGCATTGCAAATGGATGCGTAGGCCCCTGTTCACATTGGAACATCTACATATTGCAATTTTAGTGATTAGAACTTGTAATTCCAACAATCCATTAAAAATATTGTCGAAATTAAAGAAATTTTTTCAGAAACTAAGCATTGTTTTCTACAAGATTAGCTTACTCACACATATTCAATGATAATATTAATGTAGATGATGAAAAATTCTCAATCACTGATTATGATATATAACATTGTAAATAATGTTTTATAACAATGATATAGAATGAGAGAGAAAATTGACAACACAAAACTTTCAAGCATATGTTTTATAGAGAATACCTTCTTCTTATAGGCTTGCTGGATACAAAACAAGATAACAGTTAACTTTGTCTATGTCTCCATATTTTATTTTAATATTATATTATACTATTATTATTATCCAATAACTATGCTATGCTATTTGTTATCGTCCACTTCTTGGTGTCTCGTTTTATGTACCATTTCCTCTCACCTTCAGTGGATATTTTCCACACTATCCCCTTGGTTTAAGATAGGCATTGGACCGATTAGAATATGAGGCGTAATGGAAGGAGTGAGTTAAAAAATGGACAAGCTCAACTTTTCTAGTGAGCCTATTTTTTCCCAGCAAGGCAAAGTTTCACTCTAATCTATTCATTTTTTTGAAATTCCAACAATTTGGGTCTTCTTAAAATGGGATAAAACCCCCAAGTTCAAATATCCATAGTAAAAGTTTCCATCAATCAAATGGAACTATAAATTTCAACAAAATTCCTCCCATATTTGGGGAAGAATTTCAACAAAAAATGGTTGAGTTTCTCAACTTATTAACTTACTCTACATGGAAGCGTGGTGGACCCATAACCCATAGGTCCTAGGATAGAAACCTAGCTCAAAGACCAATTGATACAAAATGAGATAGAAATTAAGAGAATAAAACTCTTATTTAGATATTCAAGAACATGTTTTACATAGAGTAGCATTTGTCTTAAAGGATAGCTAGATACAAAATGAGGTAACAGTTAACTTTGACTATGTATCCCTCTTTTATTTTAATAATATATTCTACTATTATTATCATCCATTAACTACATTCTGTTATTTATTATCCTCCACTCTTTGGCGTCTTGATTTTTATACCATCTCTAAATATCTCATAATTGTGACGCGTATGAGATTATTCACAACACATATTCAATGGTAATATTAACACACATGATGAAATCGCAATGATTAAAAAATATGATGATGATAACAACAATGAAATTATTTTATACCAATATGTGTTGGGTTCCCGAATTAACACCATTTTTCAATGCCAAATGACCCTTTTTTCCCTTTCAAGACCACCTTTTCCATTATAAGAAATCACTCTTCCATCACATTTTTCCTAAATTGGTCATGCAAATCTCATAAGGTAAATATGATGAATTATTATGAGTTTTTCCATAGTCTTGTATGAGAACATGGTTAATTTTTGTAAGTTTTGAATGTAAGATCGTAAACGAGAGCTAGGAACAATTATGATGCAGTCATCAAACTTGTAGATTGTTTCTATGTACTGAAATTGCGTGTTCATCAATAAAAGAATGGTGTTTTGAGAAGTTATGTGTCTTAAAGTTATCTTCATTCTGTATATCCTTAACACAACAACTCACCGACTAGCAAGGGCCCACAATGTCCAGTTGTTTCTATCTGTATTGTTAGCGTAAGTGTGTATTAGTTGTTGTAGAGATAAATTGGGTATGTGTTAATCATTGCAGAAGTAAATTGCATTTCAATTATGTCTATAATTTTAGTCTTCTTTATTCTTTCAACTCATAGTTATCTTTGTCAAAGAATAAATTTGTTTATGTGCTTTAATTTGAGTCAAAGGCATATGTTCGTGCTTCAATATATCGACTCTAGTGAACCATTCCAAATCTATGAGTGAAGGACACAAATAGGGTACTCTATTCCAGTGCTCATCAGATGAGAGTTTGTTTGTAAGAGACTACTATATGTTTAATGTTCTTTATAGTGCGCTTTTCATACTCTCAATTTTGGAATTTTATCTATCAATTGTGCTTTAAAGTAATTTGGATCTGGTTATGAATATCACTCTGTATCATTACTCAACTTGAAAACGTTGAAACCCTCATTGTTGTTATATGAAATTGCATTGATATAATAGTGATTTAAGCACCAATGTTCTAATTTGATCCAATATTAAAATCAATGTGTCCTCTTCCTCATAAGCATTTGAATTGTTTCTTAATCTACAAGACTATGTTATTTACAGATTTTGAGATTGAAATCATTGTTTGATTGTGTATATAAGTTTTCCTATGATTGGAATGATTGGATTAATTTCCATAGTTGGTTCTTCTTTTCTTCTAGCTTATCAATTGAACATCTTCGATTACAGGTAGTTTAAGATTCCATAATTTCTTACATGCTCTGTTTCTATAGGATGAAGTGTTTGAAGGTAGGAACATAGTTACTCCTTGACACTTAGGTAACAAACTTAAGTGATAAGCAATAATCCGTTTGGCCAATAAGTAAACTTTATTTTGCTACCCAATACACACATATTGCTTTACTTCATTTGCAATAGAATAATTTCATTCACAACAAGCATTATTTTCTCATAGAATAGGATAGTTTAGATAGTCTATTAGTGTCTTAAACCCCACACATACAATGTTACCATCTCTAAGTTTACACCCCTAGATTGATAATTATATGTTCAACGATTAAGTCAATTAATCAGCTCGATAGTATGCTTTATAGGATCCAAAGAAAAAAGAGTGAATAAAGAAAACTAAGAATTAAAATCCTAAAATTACTTATTTAGAAATAGGTTTCGATGTGAATTAAAATTCACAACAAAATCTCCAAACTTGGTTATCTTGGTTTAGGATTTCATGAACCAAATTGTAAAATCCAAGTAAAATATATCAAGATATTATTATAATGGCGAGAGTAAGTATCGTTTAAAGAGAATGTCAACATGTGTGTGCTATATCTATTTTTTGTATGCCATAAATGGATAGTGGCACTACCTCACAAGTTACATGTGTCATAGTTTCGTCGCCATTTGTAGATTCCATTGATACAACTACTCAACATTATTGTTTATGTCATCCACAAGTTGTGCAACCCATAATGACATTATACACACTACATTGTTTGAACCTGCATTTGTTTTCTGCTTGTTCAACAATCTTTATCTTTTCCCTTATTAAAAAACATTGGGTAATAAAAATCTAAGTATAAAAATTTATATAATAATTTATGTGAAAATTGATTAATATATATTGACAAAAAATTTAAATAATAAAAGATGCCTAATGGACTGGACATTTTTGCTAATCGACATATTGTAATTGATTTTTTTTTTCATTGTGAAAAAGAGTGTTAGACAACATCTAGTGAATACTTCACTCATCATCAACGTTGAACTATATAACAATAGAGAGAAAAGTTGCAAATGTAGAGTAAAGGATTATATATATAATGTGTAATGGGTGGGATACAAGCTCTAAAAGGGTAGGAAAATGCAACACATAATCGAGTCATACAATGTAAAAGAATGATAATTGGGGTCATCTTTTGTTAAGATCAGTCATAACCCATTTGTTTGCCAAATGTTTTTTTCCATATTGGTATTTATGGAAGCATTAAATCATATGCATGGAATTAGGTCCTTGGTTCATGAAGAAAGCAAGTGTTTTTTATGAAGTCATTCCCTAGGTTTGACTAATATGTGGAGACATAATTAGTATAGGTCTTTGGTGCTTGGATAAAGCAAGTAGTTTTATGAATTCATTTCATGGGTTCAACTAGTATTTGGAAATATTATTGGAATTTCCAATTTGGATGAGATTGTCAAAGTTGTGTTCTTTTTTAATACAATGCTTGCAATACTTTAGTTAGTATTAGCAATGTTTTATGTAAGTTTATTGCCATGGGTAGCTATCATTTGGTTGTGAATTCTTCAACATATGCTTACATTTTCATTTATGTGGAGTTTAAAAAACATTCTCTCTCATTAAATTATCTTAGAGAGTGTGTACTATAACTAGACATAACCATTGGACTATCAACACATAGTCTTTCATCCTAGGTTCTCTTTTGGGCATGGGCGTGCCATGACTTATCCAAACAAAAAATATTCTTTTTCTAACACGAAAAAGAATTTCAAGCTTACTTGTTGGAAACACTGGAACATGAGGGCAATGAGAATCCTTTTCAGATAGGTTTCGACATAATTAGGGAAAATTTTAAGGTTCCTTAAATTAAAGTGTAAAAAGCTTGGTGAATCTTACTAATTGTTAAAATGCCAACTATAAAATGTTTGAGGATATTTTGTAAGAATATTCAAATTCATAAAGATTTTATATACTTTGTAGAAAATTTTGGTGATTTTTATAGTAAAATAATTTTATCCTAGAGGATTTGGGTGAACTCTTTTTAGAAAAAAAGGAAATCGACTAAACGTTTTTTGAAAAACTAGCCCATGGGAAAATTTTAGCCCATAAAAGTTTTCCTAAGCATAATATAGGCTTCAGAGGCTCTCAAGCTTATAGTTACAACAAAGGATCCCAACTCAAACATTGCGATTTATAATTCAGACTCAAACACAATAATGACTCAAGAGTCAAGTCCCTTATAATTAGTCTCCATGCGAGATGATTACCTTGAGAAATGAAGACAAGGCGTGAATCAAATACTTCAAACTAATTTTTTTTTAACAGAAAGAGGGGGGAATTTTATTCATAAGGAAACGATGTTAGAAAACATTTGAGGAGTACACAAAGTCCAAAATTTTCCACTGAGCTATAAAAAATGCATTGCAGAGGGGGAACTACAACTACTAATAACAACTTTACATTTTTCACATGCTTCTTGTATCCATGGGCCTTGCCTAAATACAATATGTAGAATATGCCCAAAATATATAAACACAAATGGAACATTTTTAAAAATCCTTTGATAGTATGACCAAATTAATACCATTACCCTACATCTAACGTTGAGACGTTCACGTCTAGATGAACATGAGCTTCTACCGGAGAAGAGACTTCATTTGAGTTTCCTGGAGTGTCATTATCTACTATAGGGGCCGTTATTTTTGGGGGCTTGGAAAAAACTTCTTCCAATTGTTTTCAAAGTGTTGAGCATTCATATTGGAGCTACACAATAGTCTGTCTCTAAGTGATTGATTCTTCCAATGCTGTGAGCAATTGGGATGAGAGACCATTGTATCGAATTTGCCGGGAGAAAATAGAATTTTGGGTGTTTGCTAGATCCTCTTCAAAATTTTCCACCATTCTTTCCCAATGCCTTGAATTCCTAGATTCCATATCTTGTTGTGGACACCTGAACATGACTTGAGAAGTATCAACCAAAACAAAAGAGAAGATAAGAATGGAGTCTTCCTCACTCGAATGATGAAGCAAAGAAGAATATGAGCCATGCTTGAGATAAAATACCCCCCCACACACGAGTTGAGTCACCTTCATACTCTCACCAACTTCGGACATCATTACAGAAAGCTACGAAAAATCTAGTGATGCCTATGTTCATCCCACATTGCAGAGGAAGCAAGAAATGGAGCTGAGGAAAATACCATCCCCATCAAGGGAAGTTATTGAATGCTCATGGGAGCGCATGAAAAACAAGCATCAAGGGCCTTGATACAACATCTTGACAACATCCGATATTAATACTTAAATGAATGGACATGAGTGGAAGGTGGGGCTCCCGGGAGGGGGAGGATACCCCCTTTTATTTAATTTTTTTTAATAAAAATGAAATCTTTTAGGTTCTAAACCATTCATGGGGGAGAAAAACCAATTCCTTCCCCTTTTCGATATTGATGAATGAATTTAATAGCTCATGTAATTTCTTTGATAGATTGAGATTCGTTGACTCAAATAACCCCTTCCTGAATTCTGGTGACCTCGCTTGTCTATCGACCTCCTAGTTATTAGATCTTAACACATGAAAAACATTGATTGTGAGAAAGAATTGAGTTTCTTTCTGAATTGTCCAAAAAATGGCTTGAATATGGATGTTCTTCAATAGATAATTAAACCTTGCATGTTTAATTGTTAATTTAGAATCCCCAATGACTGTGAGAACAATAATTCCTTGACTCTTTGCCAAAATCAGACCCTGTAACAAAGCATAGGCTTCTTCTTGGTTATTTGAAGAATGACCAATTCTCCATGCAAAAGTGGATTCCATATTTCGTCTTGGGCCGTAAAACACCCCTCCTGCACCTACCACCTCGGGGTTTCCTTTTAAAGCACCATTTGAAACTAAGAATATGGTTGTTTCGAGAGATTTTCCATTGGAGGAAATCAAAAGGAGAGAACTGAAGTTGCCAACAATATCTGTGAGGGGAGGGAAAAAGAATTGTTTGAGCCATGCTTCTTCATTGTTGTCCAAACATTAAAAGGGATCACGAGGTTTCTTTTTATTACTGAAGTGCTCTGAAAGAAAATTGATTTCCTTGCTTTCCATTGAAGAAGGGATGAATTTCTCCCTTGCAAATATTTCTCTATTTCAGGCTAGACAATTTTTCCAGCAAATATATTTGGGAAGGGCCAACTGATTTCTTTTGAAAATTAGATTTTGCTAGAATGTTCCTTCATATAAGAACTGTCATTTGTTGAAAAAAATTTCCTATAGAGGAGGGCTACCTTACTCTTGTATATAGATCCTAAAGAGATACCTACCACATAGAACGAGAGATAAGACATTCCAAAAATAGATGAACAATTGTCTCAAATGATTCCTTGAAAAGAGCGCACCTAAAGGGTCTGAGAAAAACTCTTTTGGAAATATTGTTCCATGTGAACACCTTCCCATGAGAAAAAATCCAACAAAAGGTATTTATTTTTGGGAGGCCATCCCAATTCCAAATACAATTCTAGCTAGCGAAGTGGGGGGATTTTTAAAGAAATGAATCAAACCCCTTCTTGACCAAATAACCCTACAAACCCCAACCTATAGTGTCTTTAATATTCATGTGAATGAGGGTCCAACCTATAAGATTGAAACGAGCAGATGAGAGAGAGATTGAAGAGTGGGGGGGAGCACTGAGATCTCATCCTAGCCAACTAACAGACGTCCTATTCCAAGAATAGATATCAAACAAAGTCAATTTCCCTTGATCTTGAATCCAAGAGTGGAGTGTTGTTTTTCTTCACATGAGATATGATTGATATATTATTACAGTGATGAGTGTTCCATATATAGAGAGCATATGGTGACCATCCATGAAAGGATGCATCCCTTGGATAATAAATAACTATTTATTATATCATTTACTTATTATATATAGTATTTAATAATCAATAATTGTATTATTAATTATTAATATAAGAGAATGTATTCCAGATGTTGTCCAAACATCAAAACTCTCTCTCAATGAGGGAGACATTCTGCATCATGCCAAGCTTTTATCCGAAGTATACAAACTTCACCCTAGACTCATGACAATTATCTATCAGTCTTGGCATACGTCTCTCTCCCATCTGAACGAAGGAGAAACTCCTTTTGTGGCTCTCCCTCTAAGCTAATTGACTCGCTCTTAGATCATGCTCACTCTGGTTCCACATGTAATAACATATAACATCTTGAGTCTTTATCATTCCTTGTCAAATCACCATGACTAGGAAAAAGACTACACCGGGATCTTTCACCACAGGTACACACCTATGAGTTGATGTCATGATGATGCTAACTAACATGTGGAAAACACTTCAAGAACCTCCAATCCATATTATTCCTTGTCATGATCGAGGAAGGACTACGTCTGGGCCCATTTACCATAAGTGAAAATTTATGATAAATGTATCCTACCACCCTTGGTCTGCAACCCAATCCAGGAGAAGGTCCACCTGATGCTAAAACATCAACACTCCCTCTTAGCTAGGGAGGTATCTTTCCACAGTAGTACACAACTTCTATCCAGTGGTACACAACCACTGTTAGTAGCACACAACTATTATATAGTGATGCACAATCACTGCCAGTGGTACACAACCATTGTAGTAGTACACAACTACTGTCCAGAGACACATAGTCTCTACCAGTGGTACACAACCATTGTATTAGCAAAAGGTCTATCACACATGACACTCCTATGTGGACTTCTAGAGGCTACTCCCTCTAGAAACACTAGGGTCAACTCCCCATAGTGTGTGACATCAAGGTAAACTCCTTTGACATTTCCTCATGTGCTCTCCATAAGGGATGTGTCCTCATGTGATCTCCATAAGGGATGTTGGGATATAATCCAAAACCCACTCATCCCTTCTCAGATAAGTGTCCTCACATATCAAATCAACTCAGTTCATAGAGGAGTATGATCTGGAGAATGTCTATCACACATGGCACTCCCATGTGGAATTATAGAGGGTACTCCCTCCAGAAACACTAGGGTCAACTCCCCATAGTGTGTGAAGTCAAGGTCAAATCCCTTGACATGTCCTCATGCGCTCTCCACTAGGGACATGTGCTCAAGTGCTCTCCACAAGGGACATTGGGATATTCATTCTCGGATAAGTGTCCTCACAGATCAACACACTTATCCCTTCTTGGATAAGCCCAAACCCACTTATCCATTCTCATATAAGTGTCCCACTTATCCCTTCTCAGATAAGTTTCTTCACAGATAAACTCAACTCATTCATAGAGGAGTACGATCTGGAGAGTGTCTCAGAAAGATGCAAACATCAACACTCCCTCTCAGCGAGGGAGGCATTCTTTACCATGCCAAGTTTGTCACGAAAGTACTCAAACTTCATCTTGGTTTGGTAAGAACATCAACAACCTTCTCATCTGTAGGAAGGTACTGCACCATTAATTCCTTCCTTTGCACCATGTCTCAGAATAACAGTGGAATCCAACACATGTAAAAATAAATCTGCAAGGAGCTTGCAAAGCCACATTGCTTTGAGGACTGCCACACTCAATGAAATGTACTCTTCTTCTGTGGTGCTCAAGGTCACATATGTCTGTTTCATGATACACCAGGAAACCATGGCGGATCCCAAAGTAAAGCAACACCCAAAGGTGCTCTTCCTATCCACTGCACTCCCTACCCAATAATATTTAGTATATACTTGCAATCTCATGTCAATACTGGAAGTATATCTCAGACCATGTCCAAATGTGCCTCACAAGTATCTCAACACAAGCTTCTCAAAAAACCAATGTGTCTGTCTCCACTGACTCATAAATTGGCTAAGTGTACTCACTGCATAACAAATATTTGTTCTGGTGTTAACCAAATAAATCAATGATCCAATCAGTTGTATGTACAAAGTTGGATCAATTTCATCGGAATCGAAAGAAGACACACTTAGTTTCTTCAGATACGTCACCATTTGTGTAGCCACGGGCTTCCAGTTCAGCATCCCAAGCTTCTTCAATATATCAATTGTGTACTTCCCATAACTCAGGAAGATCTCATCAGTTCTCTACCACACGAAGTAGTTCATCATACCAATGTCCTTCATCTCAAACTAAGAGGCCAAAACATACTTGCATTCAATAATAAGGCTCTCTGTATCGGTGAGGAATAAATCATCAACGTAGAGGACCAAAATCAAGGACTCACCATTAACAATATTGTAGTACATGTCGGGATTGACAAGAATTTTGTTGAAGCCCAAAATCATCAGGTGTCCATCAATCCTCAAATACCAAGCTTGAGGTGCCTGCTTGAGTCCATACATGGCCTTATTCAACCTACACACATGAGACTCCTTCTCATGTATCATGAAATCATCTGGCTGCTCGATGTATTCTTCTTTCTCAATGTCTCCATTGAGAAAGGTTGTCTTCACATCCATCTGATGTACTCTCCAACCCATGGATGCTGCAGGGGAAATAATCATCCAGATAGAAGTGTATCGAGCAACATGATCAAATGTCTCCTCATAATATATTCCCTCCACCTGAGAGAATTCTCTAGCAACAAATATTAATTTTTGCCTCTCTATGCTCTTGAAAACTATGTGTTTGATCTTATAGATCCATTTGGAAGTCACTACAGACTTCCCCTCAGGTCTTAGAACAATATCCCACACATCATTCTTCATGATGTACTGATACTCCTCCATCATGACATCTCTTCATATTGGATGACTAGTTGCCTCCTCTTAATAGGAAGGCTCACAATGAATGATGTGTCTCATCACTTGAAAGGTACCAAGAGGAGTTGCATGTCCTTCTTACTCCTACAGAGTCTGACGAGCCCATGCATGTCTCTTCCGACCTATTGCAATATCTATGGGAACATTAACTTGAGCTACAAGATCAATCAGACAAATTTGATCAATAAGATCAACTGTCTCCCTCTGAAAGGTAATGTCATTTTGGACCATATTTGACATATAGAGGTTTCCTCATGAAACCAATGTCTAATACATATCGAGGTTCCCTCATGGAACCTGTTATCACACTAATTTGCCTTGGGTCTTTAGTTTGATTAATACTTTTTTAAGCCTTACATTTTAATTTTTTGAGTCTCATCCTCTTAAAGTTTGATGTTATGTTCATCTTAGAAGATTAAAGTTTTGAGTCATAGTTCTTGTTTTGTCCTCAATTTGGTTTATGGTTCTAGAAACTCTTTATCTCATGACTCATTTTTGGTCCCCATCATGACTTGTCCCTAAATCAACTCCTCCTATTGCTAAACTGATGTGACTCCTCTTCCTTTTCACTCATGACCTAGTAAGCATGATTCGTTGTACTCGCTTACTTGTCCAATCATTTTTTGATTTGGAAGCATTGCCTACTCATCAGGCAGTTCCGTAGTGCCTGTCACATTTATCATCCATCCACTCCAAGTCATGATTTCCACGATTGAGACCGTGTCCCTTGTTTTTAGTGCCAAAAGTCGGTTAAAGTGCCTTCAAAAGATCTTGCATTTATGATCCTTGGTAACAGTTTCTAAATTTTGAAAAGTTCAACAGTGTTGC
>ML826540.1:0-28780 GCA_009831015.1 Picea engelmannii
CCCATCGGAGATACCATCCAAGTATTTCACCGAGCTATTCAGGAGTATCCAGTACAGTCTGCGCAGCTCAACCAGTGAGGGCGCAAGTCAGATTGAGGGTTTGTGGAGCTGCACAAGGTCTGAGCTCAGATTGCAGTTTCCTTCCGACCCAGTGGAGATCCAGCCAAGGCGCTTCTCTTGAGCCATTTATCATCAGATTCTTGCAGAGCGCATCATCCAGCCATTTAGGGCGCATCTCTTCCGGCAGTATATTTGGGGTTGCAAACGAAGCATCACGTCAGATCCGGGGAAACCCTTCCAACCCAGTTCCGCATTTGGCGAGGTGATTGTTTTCAGCCCTATAGCAGTTGATTCCGTCGATGGAATCATTTGGGGCGCATCCAGTGTCCCAGGAGGTGCGCAAACCCTCCAGATGTCCAGATCCAGTACCTCAGAGGCCAAATCTGATATCCAGCACTCATCCATTCCAGTCTAGAGGCCAAGGTGCTTCTATTGGAGCAGTTTACGACGCATTTCGACGATCTATCCTTCCGAACGAGTTTTCCAGCTGGTAGCGGTTACCGTATTTCTTCGGAATCGCATATTTTTGTCGATCTATCTGTGATGCATCAGATCTGCATTCATCTTCTGATCACGGGTATTTTTATGCTATTTGATTATATTTCTAGTGTGTTATTGTATTCCCATGCTTGAGTCACATAATATATGTTATTGGGCAGTTGATGTTCTTTACTTTTGCATGCATCCTTTATATACTGTTTAAACCATAAATACACCACATGCACATGCAATAACCAACATGCACCTGAAATAACCAGCATGCACATGCAATAACCATAAAGATCTCAAACACACAATTGAAACGCATCTAGAAACCCCCAGTGTATTAGATCTGCAAGACAGAACATTGGATTAGTAGCAAATATCTTGATCTATGGGATCAGGGATACTTCAAGCGATAGGTACCTCCTCTGCTATTAGTGTGAATACTTATGTTATTTTCTTTGTCACAGTTTCTGCGGGCACAGAATCGGTCTTATGCACCCGAAGGATATTAT
The DNA here is from genome assembly GCA_009831015.1 of Picea engelmannii. Taxonomy (NCBI): domain Eukaryota; kingdom Viridiplantae; phylum Streptophyta; class Pinopsida; order Pinales; family Pinaceae; genus Picea; species Picea engelmannii. The sequence goes on from ML826540.1 coordinate 1,059, forward strand.
ACTGGCATTGAATTTGGATCTACTATAGTATCTCCAATGTTGGGTTCTCTCTTTTTATCTACTCCTATTGTATGGGACTAAGTCCACTAAATATGTTCCTACTCCCACTACTGCTTTCCCTGCTTCCGCTCTAGTTGGCTTTACCTCTGCACCTAGAGGATCCAAAACTAGTAATGGAATTGGAAGGATAGATATGAATCTACTGTCGGGCTGGGAAGGGGTGGCTATGAAATCTACCAATGGGAAGAATCTATAAATGGCTCTGATGTTAGCTGAGACATCAATGGATTATGGGTCAAGACTCAACCGTAATGAGATCTACTTATGCAGAATAAACAGGGTAAGTTGCTTGCGCTGCTAGGTTGACTTAAACTGGTGCCTCTCCCTCTGTTGATAGGTCAACCGCATCTAGGACGAGTTATGGAACTAGGTATGAGTCAACTTCAACAACAACACTTAATCTTTGATTTTTTCTTAAAGATTGCTATAAATTTACGGTCGGGCATGCCCCCTATAGTGTGGCTTAAAGGGCTTTAGGCTAGCAGAAAACATGATGGAGAAGACCCATCGATTAATTCTCTCGCATTGGAGATTCRATATGTCGCGTGTATGAAATATATAAGATATGTCTTGTCTACCAATCGTTCAGATCACTTCATTTCTTACAATTAGAACTTTCAATTCTTATCAAAGTTCTTAAAAGCTATGGGCAGAGTTTCCARTGGTGGATTCAATTGACCACGTGAAGGCATAAGAGGGAGCATAGGTTACATGGGCATCGGCAAACCCCACAAAGGCATATGCAAATGATTGAGTATATGAAGTTCCATTTACAAATGCGATGCAGTTCTGAAAGCAACARCAYGAGCACTATTAGTAACAAGGTCTRTCCCTGAGCGAAGGARAGCTGGAACGGGAAGGGATGTAGACTTTGATGCTCTTATCGCCTCCAGTGCTTGGACTTGTACTTATTCTTGCTCTGTTTCTATTGCTTCCTCTGCTTCCTCTGCCATAATAAKCTCTCAATCTTGACCYATGCCTGGGAACTCTGTTATCGCRTTTCGATCTCCAACTGACCTTTGTATATATGCAGATGTTCCTAGCATAGGTGTTCCAACATAAGCTCTCCCAGAAAGTGCTAGTGTTCCGACTTTATGTCCAACATCTAACATTGTTCCTACAAGTGTTGTTCCGACATATGGGTAGAGTGATGTTTCGCTATTTTGCTAGTGTTCCTAGTGGTGTTCCGAAATCGCCTGTTGTTCCTAGGACTGGAGCGCAATTGGATTCGTTCCTATTATAAGATCCTAGAAGTGTTCTTTCTCCATCCCTAGTAGCACATACACTCTTGGATGTTCCGACATAAGCTCTTGTTCCCACTAATGAGGTTACTATGAATGATATCTAATCTATTGGATAATTCAAGCTTTAAGGTCTTTATTAAGGAGGGAAATAAGCATTCTTCCTCATACAGGATGCACCCTTAGAAGCACTACAATGGAACAATTTCATTCAACGAAATTGTTTATGTGCCATGTGCATTTGACCAAGCTGAATAAGCATCATCTCGCCCAGTGTCCCTTCTAACATTCCCTGACGTTACTATAAGGGCAGTTTCGACTCCTCTCCGCGGCGTTCCAACAAGCATTTAGTTGTGTTTCTGCTTTTTGCACATCCTAGCTTGTTCTGGGTTTTGGTACATTCCATGTGTTTCCTACTTTTTGCACATTCCACAAAAGCATCTAAGCCGGTAATAGATTGAGATACAGTTGATCCAGTTGTTTCTCATGTTTGTCTTGACCTAGTTGATCGACTTGGCCGAGTGAACCGATAACCACTTGTAGAGGCGTGGGTAGCAGATCCAGATCCAATTCCATGTCCATGATCAATTTATGTGAAGACACTTTTTTAAGGGTCGTTGCTCAAAGCATACCTTCCATATTGAGAGTACATAGCATCCCTTCCATATAAAGAGCTAGAGCCAAATGTTGTTCGTTCCCCGCAACGGAGGCAACAAGAAGAGAGGCAAATACATCAAATACCCTATTGGCAAAGCCATAGGGAGCAGGAGTTTACCTAGCAGCATATTAGTCAATCTCAATTCTATAACCAACATAAGTGCCCCTTTAAGTTTCAGATCCATATATAGTAGTTGACCGAATGTAAGCCACAAAGAATATGGTGGCAAAGATCCTAGAGGCAAAGATAGCATTCCTTCCACTTTAAGAGATAGTTCTAAAGTCGCCAATAGGCCCACTAGTTCAAGCAAATCAAGTTGCAAAGTCCCATGTAGTGGAAAAGCCAGGAGATCCTAAGATTGCAGTATAAGGCAGGAGATCCCCAGATCGCACGAGAGGTAAAAGAAGAAGCCCACGAGCCATATTACAAAGAGAAGCAAGATGCACCACACCTTGTATTTTACCTAGCAATTTCATAACCATAGATAGCAGTGGAACTAGAGCTAATTGATCTTGTTGAAGAACCATCACCCGCATAACCTATTTAAGTAATGGGGGCATAAACAAAGTAAGATAGAGTGTAGGCAGAGTCAGATCTGTTCATTGAAGATCCATAGCCTACAGGGGCAAAGCCCATTGATGTCAGGGTAGAAGCAATAAAGACGTAGGCGAGGGTAAAGGCACCTAAGGAAGGAAAGGAAGCAACACCAGTTTAAGTTTACCTAGCACCACCAGTGGCTAAGGTATTAAAGGTAGGAGCATTTCCCACAGACAAAGATAGAATGATAGAAGGCCCTTCTGCTATTTCACTTTCATAGTTTTGGAACGGAAGAGGATGACAAACATGTCAATGTAACACGCACCATGGCTAATATTCATTTGGATGTGCTCCTCCTTCAAGAACTTGTAGTTAATGATTTTAAACTGCGATTGCTAATGAGCAATTGGAATGGAGAGTATGTTGTTTTAGATTATGAGAAGGGTAAAGGGGGAGCTATTTGTGTTGTTTCTTCATTGTTAGTTCTGCATATTCTTGCTAAAGGAGTGGACCCCATGTCTCATTGTTGTTGGATGACTATGATGTTGTCAAGAAGGGTGTGGGGCTTCTATTTCCTTTATGCTCCCAATGATCCAATTGGGCACACACACTAATGGCATTGGTTGGCACAGGCACTCACAAGGGCTAAGTCGATCACTAGGAGGGATTTCAACATGGTTGAGTGGGATGGAGACCATTTTGAAGGACGTAAAGCAGGGTTCCATGGTGATGAGAGACAAGCTTGGACCAATTGTAAACGCTTGTTAGGTATCTCAAATATTGTATGGGGCCAAAAGAATCTTGCATAGGTAGGTTGGTTCACGTGGCCTAATTAGCAAAGTGGTAATCATTGAATTCATGCTAGGTTGGATAGGTTCTATGCAAATTCATGCAGTACCACCTTCTCCTATACAAGCGAACACTCAATGTGTGTCAACTTGACTAGTATTGGTTCTAATCACTTCTCCATCTCAACTTGGTTGTATAACAGTAGCCATTGTCCATACGAGGTTCAATCTTCCTTCAAACTTAATATCACTTTGCTTCAGTCAGAAGATTGTTGGACTGTGACTGCAAGGGTTTGGTCTTTGGTCTGTACCCTTATCACTACCTAGGAAGGCCTTGAATGAGCTCAAGAGATTGGGCTAAAGGACCTCCTTTTAAAGATAGGTTTTGATCAAGTTTATCATAGAGTTGAATGGAACTTCATCTTCCACATGTTGGATTAGCTAGGATTTGGCTATGTGTATCATTGATCGGTGGAGACACTCTTCTCGTGGAATTTTGTGTGAGTCAGTGTGAACGGTGTGCTATTAGAGTCTATTACGATGTAGCGTTCCATTCTACAAGGGTCTCTATTACCCCCCCCCATCTAGCGGTAACTAAGGAGATCAAGTCTCGAGGCCCGTAGGTAGCAAACATGGAGTGTCGAGAGTTGGATGACCAACATAGCCCATACAGCCCCTCCTCTTCACCGCATTTCACCATCATCGTCCGCAGCAACGCAGCATCCACCACGTCAGTATGGTCCATGTGAAGGCAACGGGTCTCGCTTCATGAGGTAACTAGTTAAGTCTCATGGTCAATGTCATTTTAATATTTGAGGCATTTGAATGAGTTTCAAAGAATTCTTTTTGATTATCTAACATTTGCTTGAAAGTCACACTTTTTTCCTCATTTCACCTTGGTGATTATCCTAGTATCCTAGTAAGTGTCGTCACTCCCAGGGAAAAGGGGTGCTATTGGGGGGTCTTCCTTAAGAGCCATAGTACCATTCCCAACCATACTTACCACTTTCCATCATATTTCCCTTTTGTTTCCCCATCTTTTGGGTCTTTGGGTTACATGTACCCCAAAAAAGGCTTGTACCTCATTATCTTATGGGAAGAAGGGCCTAAAGGCCCAGAGGGATGGTTGATGGCATTGAATAAACAAATAAAGTTAAGAGCAATCGTGACCAAAATGCAACGGCGGGGTAAAGGGTAAAGAAAAAGCCAACCCATACTTGAGCTCTAGCCCCCCCATTTGACGTCGCCCCTAAGTCTTGAGTGCAAATAAATGCCTCACCTATAAATAAGGACTTTAAAATACCCCACCATAAATCAAAATCACGTAATGATATGATTGAAACCTTTTTAAGGGGACTCGCAAATCATAATAAATAAAAAGGCATAAAAGGGGGCTTGGAAAAAGGAATCATCGGGGAAAGGATAACTCAAGACGTCACACACCCTCTACAAAGGTTCCCATGGAAATGAGACCATACAAGACCTTGCATGTCAATGACCCCATGCCCAAAAGAAATTCCTACAAACCACCTCACATTCATTACATGGCTTAGATAGGGTCCACTTGGGAAACATCCTTCTACTTGGGTCCAGGCACACCAAATAGCTTACTTGGATGACCCTCCCATACATAAATTTAGCAAATTATATAAAGTCTTTGAGCATGTGTGAAAGATGAAAGGGGGTGTTGTCGTCCTTATACACACTTGCAAACATGGACTAAGTCTCAATCCACTTAGTGTGTCCTCGGAGACACAATGTTTAAGTTCAAGCCCACTGTCGCCTCGACTTGAACTCCTTCCGTCTAGGCTTACTCCTAGGGAAGCCAAGGAGGGTAGACCCTAGTTACTATGTGAGTTATTAGATGTGTTCTAGGAGTTAATTTTAATTAGTTAAAGGTTGGGGGGAAACTAGCCTATATGGGAGGCAAACAATGCAAATGCAAAACTTTCAATGAAATACAACCCTTTCCCTAAGTCAACTAAGACTAGTGCCTAAGGTTGGGCAAGGGGTCAACTAAAGTTACAACAAGAGATTAAACAAACCAAAGAACATCTTTACAAGTTAGATTAGATACAAAATAATTATTGTTACAACAATTAAAGAATAGTTATCTACAAATGAAGAATATCTAAATGATACAACTAGATACAAAGATTAAATGAAATAAGCAAGCACTTGTTAGATCTAACCTTTACTTTGATTTTGCAAGAAATGAAAGGAAGTAGATCAAGATTACATCAACACAACAAACACAACCAAAAACCCAAACAATGAAATGCCCCAAGGGAGGTGCGCAACTTCAAGGGGTTGCTCAAGATGACCAATGCATAACTCAAGAGGAAAGATAAGGCTGGAAGAAAAGGCCTCCATGGGAAAAAGTGCGCAACTTTTAGAGGAAGAGATAAAGCTTGAAGTAAAGCCTCCACAGGCACTAATGCTCAACAACTCAACTGTTGATTTTTTTGTTAAGCTAGGCTCAAGTATGAAGTTCATTCCAATTTTAGCATTTTACTTGAACCATAGACAATTGCAGTTACACCTTAAACAATTTGTTGCAGTAACCAAGATCACAAGAAGAAACACCATGCACAAGTACACCAGAAGTATCCTGGGAAACCCTTCTCAACAAGGGAAGAAAACCTAGCCAATCCTTTACTATATTCTTCAAGAGAAAGACCTCCCACACCATAAACCTAGCACACAAAAGGGTGCTCACAAAACCTAGAAGGTTAGCGCCCAAGAGAGGTGCGCACTTCAGCCCTAGAACTTGCACTTGCTGAAATTTCCAAAATCACACTTGTGTTGTGTTTCCTCAATGGGGAAATCACCTTTATTTATATTAGACTGGACATATCAAAAGTAGTGTTTATTGGCACAACAGGGCCAACCTCAATAACTCAAAATATAATTAATAAATACCATAGTAATTATCTTTTACATTAATTATCTTTCACTTTATGGTGGCGCCGAACTGTACCCTTTACATTACAAATAGGATTACAGGTAAGTCTGACTCTTAGAAAATACAGCAAGGGATCTCACACACCCACTAGTGCTCATCCACTAGGGGCACGTCCACCTGTGCTCAACCACAGGGACGTCCAAGTCTCTACTTCACTGCATCTCACAGGAGAATCATCATAATACACACTCACTAGTGCTCAGCCACTAGGATCACGTCCACCTGTGCTCAGCCACAGGAACGTCCTACTCAATAGATCTCTATCTCACTATGTCTCACGGGAGAATCATCTGGAGTATCACATCATCTCAACTCTCTGCACAGAGGAGAACAGTAAACCCATCACATGGGCTCCTTCACACCCTCACAGGGGTACACATCGTTTCATCTCCATCTCAGAGAGAACGACACACTCAACTCATACGCTTCCTCACCCCACACAGGGGCACACAACATTCCATCTCCGTCTCAGAGAGGAACCACACACCCAACTCATGGGCTTCCTCACCCCACACAGGGGCACACAACGTTCCTTCTTCATCTCAGAGAAGAACAACACACCCATCTCATGGGCTCTCTCTCAGACCGACTCACTCAGTCTATGTCCTGGAGGATGTCTCACGTAGCTATAATCATCAACATCAACTACCACAAGATGCTCTATTACAAAGCTCAAAAGATAATTTGAAAAGTAAATTGCAAAAAGTAAAGAGCATGAACCACTAAAAATGTGAAGTTAAACCATAGGTTGTTTGTGAGTATATTTTAGAGTTGTAGTTAATTAAGTGAATGTGCTATCCTAGACTAGATGACTTCCCCAAAACTCTCACCGCTTTGGCCAAAAGGACTATTGGGTGCTCTAGAAGCAAGGAAAACAAGGCCTTACCCTAGCTCCACAGGTCAATCCGGGAAACAAGGGTGCTCAACAAGGGGGACACCTAGTGTTGTGAGATCATCCCTAATCTAGCACCCCAAGCCACTTCGACGAGATCCTTTTTTTATAGCGAAAGTTGAGACAGTTAAAGGTGATCTAATTAAACTAGATAAATTGATCACCTTGAGATTAATTTGGATTAATTAAGTGATTAAAGGTTACTTGAGTTAAGTGCTTGAATGAAAATGACAAGTGCTTGAAAGAAAGGAAATGAGAAATACTTGAAAGAAATGTACAAGTAGATAGACTATGTCTCCATGGGCTCAAGCAATAAAGTAAATGGAATTAAACGCCTCTAAACACTAAGATATCACATGAACTTGAAAGAGCAACTAGAAGCATAAACCATCAACTATCTAACAAACTAAACTAGTCTTACGATATAGCATGGGTGGCAAAGTCAAGCCTCTTTGCTAGGTGTAGGGAAAAGAATGCAATAAAGGAAATAACTTAACTTGAAAAAGGAAAGCAAGTAAACCTAGCCACACAACCTTGTCTTAAGGACAACTGGGGCAAACAAAATGAAACTTAAAACAGAAAATTAAATCTAAGTCCTAGCCTTACGATTTTGCATGGGTGGCTAGGCCAATCCACTATGCAAGGTGTAGGCAAACGAAAAGTAAAAACGCAGAAAATTACTATTTAAGAGAAGTGCAAGCCCTAGAGACTCTCTTGGGGCTTGCTTACAATGTGAGAAAGAAGGAGAAAGAGTTGGGAAGATATTACCCCAACTTAGGAGGCTTCTATTTGACGTTTTGGGCCCCTTTTGGGTTGTAGATCCTCCTATTTTAGTGCAGACCTGCAACAAATCAGCAAGCAAAACTTGTTGGAAAAGCTGCAAAAACACCAAAAACTTGGGAAAATTTATGTTAGCAATAACCAAAAATTTCTATGTAAATTTTAGCAAGTATATAATGTTTAAAAGCTCTATCTAAGTATGTTAGAATGCCAAAAGAAGTATGGAAAAGAACATAAATATTTAGAGGGTTTAAGTGGATGAAAAGGAAAATTTCCAGATATGAAATCTTCATTCCAAACCCTTAAGTAACCTGCAAGTCTTGTGAGAAAAGCTACAAAAATAGAGAGAATGTGAGTAGATCTATGATAATACTACCACAAATCTATCCAAGCAAAATATTTTGCTTGGAGTTCCTACTCTAGATCTATAAACTAAGCATACACAAGAAAAATAAACAAGAACAAAATCACCTCATATGTAGCAAGATGGTACCAAGAAGACTCTCAACACCGTGGATCCTCCAAAGATTTCATTATTAGAATAGAAGCAAGCTTGAGCAAATACTTTCCCAAGCTTGAGAACAAGAAGAGAGAGAGAAAGAGAGAGAGAGAAGAGAAGAGAGGGAGAGATTTTGGCATAGTAACAATAGCTGAGAAGAGATGTTAAAATGAGGGAGGGGAGGCTTTCTTTTATACTTGGGAGCCAAGAGTGACCCCTCTTGGATGCTCTCCAAGTGTCATTCAATCAAGATTCATTGAGCATCTCAAGGGGGGTGCACTTTTAGGGGTTTGGACATGTTAGGGTTTTGGTAGATGAGTGAGGGGGTGAGGTGGCACCTTTTTGACAAAGTCCAACAACAAATTAGACTTAGGAGGGTGAACTTAGGGAGAAATATGGTTTTACACTTTAATTTTTTACTTTACTTGACTTTCTCCTCAAGGGGGGCGCAGCTTTCTTAGGAAGATGAGGGGAATGAAGTGTTGGCTAAGGGAGGGGGGTGTTTAAGTTAGGAAAGGTGTTTCTATAACTTAGGAAAGGGGGTTAGAATCATATCCCACTCTTTCTCTAACCTTATTGCTTCATTATTACAAAAAATTGACATTTTGACTTTGTCAATAAATCAATTAAATTGTTGACTCTAGACTGATTTGGACTCCTCATGGACAATGACCTAGCAAAGCTTGTCCAATTGAGTTGAAACTTGTTCCAAGGGTGTAGGGGGTCTCATTCCATTTCTTTTGAGTACAAATACCCGTATCAAAAATCCCAAGGACCTAGTTTTTACATTTTTACATCAAAAACAATTAAAATTACCATTAAATGGGTAATTTTAAAAAATTAAAAAAAAAACTTAGACTCGACGGAATTCCGCAAGACTCTAGAAGATCTCTAGCATGGTCATTTACGATATTCCTAGACTCTAGTCACACATAGGGCTCGATCATTAGAAAGCCTTTCACCACTTTGGAGGATTATTGTGGGAGTGAAAAACTCAAGGGTAATTAAAAAGGCTGGTTAGGCCATATTAATTACCTGAGGAAAAAAAACGCTCGATGAAAGGACTTCCCTAATGATAAAGTCCTAGATAACTAACCTACAATATGATCTATGCAGACCCATTACATTATTATCCCACGCAGGGGAGCGGCATTTCCAGTTACAAAAAGACGTGTCGAGGCCAAAAATGCCTTGTAGAACCAGTAAGTCTTTAACTTGGTTGCACCATCAGGTACATAGCTTCATGGCACATGGAGTTGACCCCCTAGTTGAAATAGGTGGTCAACAGGGGGGATCTAATGTTACTTGTTTGGATGGCTCTTGTATTAAATATGATTTACTTGGCATGATTCTATGACTGGTGGACCCTTGGAGGGCGTACTTTGTTTGTCTTTGCAAGACTATATTGATCACATCATTCATGGAGATGCTAAGCCACTTGGGATCTTCATAGGGGCATAAAATCCCATTGGATGGATGTTGTTTCCCCATGATTGGAGGGCATAGATGATGAGCGTTGCACCATTGGATGACATTATGCCTCGTGAGAGAGGCTTAGCATGATGAAACACACATGAAATCACCCCCCATTGCTTAAGTGTTGCATTATTTGACCATGACATCATACTTAGGGAGGCTTGACGTGACATGGGGGTGCGCTTGGTGATGTTGTCGCACAAGAGTAGTGTCTTACCCCATTGTTTGCTTGATTTTTAAATCATGAAGATGACATGGCACCCTTGGGATGATGACGCCCTAGCCTTTGGAGGCTTCTTACCCTACGATTTGCTCTTTGAGGAGATGTTGGAGGCATTTTTATCATTATTCTGCATTACGTGAGCTATTCTTGAGGTCGACTTGGCTATTTTCATTGTAAAATATGTTTTTGACCCTAAAATTATGGATCTAATTGTAAATTGGACTTGGGATTCCTCTATAAATAAGAGGCAAGTCATTTCATTTTCATAACTCATCATTGGAGACACTTATATCTCTCTAAAAAAATTTCGCTCCACTTTCTTGTCTTCTTTTGCGAAATGGAAAAAGAGTGTGATTTGGCTTGGAGGTGATCTTTTGGGTTTGAGGAAGCTCTCTTGTGGATGGGAAGGTGTTTCTAGGGTTTAATTTGCAAAACGTCTTGGTTGTAAGTGGTTGTTCTCTCTTCTACTTAGATATTTTGCATGCCATCATTGTTCAAGGTTATCTTCAAAACCCTAAAGGCTCTAATTTTCCCTTGTTGTTTTGCAAAAGGCTTGGTTAAAGATTGTTAAGACTCCTTTAATCCTAGTCCTTTGTAGAACGACCCCCCTAAGGATTGTTAAGACTCACTTAAGGCATCATTCCCTTTCCCTGAAGCTCTTGCAAAAGGTTATCTAGAAGGCAACAGAACATCTACAAGGAAATTGTTGGGATTCTCTTACTAGACATCCTAGGGCAACATAAATCTAGAGATTGTTAAGACTCCTCTTGATCTTGTTGTCTAGCTTTCTCTTTGATCGTTTCCCATCTTTGTTGATGATTGCAGCTTGATGAGTCATCCTCCAGTTTGTTCTCCTCTGGAGTGAGTTGAGACATCTGTGAGAGCCCATGTGTTGGGTGTGCCCATGTGATGGGTGTACGTCAGACTCTAGACTAAGTTGTGATGACGTGTGGTCTCTTGTCTACTCCTCTGGACTGAGTTGAGATGACTTGAGATGGTCTCCTGCCTTGTACTCCTCTGGACTGAGTTGAATCGGCTTGAGATGGTCTCCTGCCTTATACTCCTATGGACTTACTTGAGTCGGCCTAAGATCTCCAAATGATACTCCTGTGGACTCAATTGAGTGATCTGTTGAGTGCGACGTCCTTGTGGGTGAGCACAGGTGGACGTGTCCCTAGTGGCTGAGCACTAGAGGATGTGTGGATCCCTTGCTATATTGTMTGAGAGTAAGATTTGTTGTAACCCTAATTATGTTGTGAAGGGTACAAGTCGACCCCACCATGTGAAAGATAATTAATATTGTGTAAAGATTAATTATATTATTGAGTTAAAGAGGTCGGCCCTATTGTGCCAATAGATACACCTATTGTTGTGCCAGGTCTTGTATAAATAGGAGGCGATCCCCATTGTGGATCTCACTCACTTCACTTGTCATCTCATAATTTCAGCAACACTTGTACGGCTGAAGTGCGCACCTCTCCTGGGCGCAAGTTTCTAGGTCAAATAAGCACCCTCTTGTGTGCTAGGGTTTGGTGGTGTGTGGAGGATCTTCTCTTGAGAATATAGCGAAGGATTGTTGGGTTTTTCCCTTGGTTGAAAAGGGTTTTCCCAGGATAAACTCTTGTGTTCTTGTGCATGGTTATTCTTCTTGTGATATTGGTTACTGCAACTAGAGTAGCTACATTGTTTATGGTTCAAGTACATGCTAAATGAAATAAACCACATGTGCATGAGTTAAGCATCAAAATTCAACAATCTTGTGCTCCTCCCTTTGACTCCATTTACCCTTTGAAGATAAGGCATTGGTTGCATTGATAAACGCGATAATTGTTCTCTTGAAATCGTTCTAGCTCTTGTTGGATTGCTCATGTTCTAAGCAAGCTATTGATGCAAAAGCATTGTGAAAGCCTTAATTTGTTTGCTGCTGCATAAAGTTTGCTGATAACTCTCAATTTACTTGCTAATTCACTGTAGAAGTTGTTGTCTGATGATTGAATATTGATCTATAAGTTAAGGGCTACAACTTGGCATATCCATTTCCTAATTTTAACAGTGATTTCTTGTTGTTGTAGTAAAAGTTTGCTACAGCATTTAGGGCTGTTATATACTGCTGATAACATTCATTTTCCAGCTCTTCTAACCGTCAAAACGGCTGTTTAAGTATTGGATAATTATCTACTTGTTAAGGGCTTTCATCTAATATCATTACTTGCTGATTTTGATGGTGAAATATTGCGGCTGTTACAGTCTATTCATTGTTGTTATAACCTTTACTCTGCTGCAATTTTATGACAGCAAACCTTACTTGCTGAATTGGTAGTGGTTTTTGGGCTTATTTCATGATATTTTGTCTTGGGATGGTTGTGCTAACATTGGTTTTGCACATGACATCTCAGGTTACCTTCTTTCTTCTCCCAAACCTTCTTTCTTGAAGCCATAGCCACCTTATTAAAGTGATCAAAACAGGGATCTTTCCAAACCTTCTTTCTTACTCACAGTTGTTTCGCACTAGTGACACTTGTGGTTGGCTTTGCCCAAGCGACAGTTTGTGCAATCACTATCCACATTGGCATCGTATCTCTATGTGATTTTTGTTGATATTATATTAGCTGCGGGAGGGTATCAACCTCCACTTGTAACCCATGACGAGACTAGAATATTCCAGGAAGCAAAAAGAAACCCTAAAGCATTGAATATAACCCTAGAAGATAAGTCAGCTAAAGAAAATAATTAATATTGAATTTTTAGCCTCTAGAAAAAGAATTTGGACCAAACAACTATGAAGGAGCAGTATAAATACAGGACGCCATAACTCATTTGGTACACACAACTCGCAACTACAGAAATTTAGTGGTGCGCAAGTTTGGGGAGTAGTTGCAGCTGCAGCTACTGCAACTTGTAATTTCGGTCTTTTTGGCTTGGACTTTCTTATCAGTCTTGGTTATCTTTGCTTGGTGCATTAGCTTTGGTTGGCTATTGATTTGCTACCAGAATTCTTCTCTCTTTCAAGGTAAAGGTGCTTGGGGGTGGCATTTGTGCCTATGGTTGGGTGACAATATTGCTATATTGTCTATGGTTAAACGAGCACACCCACTTTTCTAACAGGTTATGGGCCCACACCTCCTTCATTCAGTCTAACCACTGGAAGGAAGTTAAGCCATAAGATTATCAGGCTCGTTGAAGAACTGCCGCTAGGATTTCTAGCAGGTGCAGTTATTGAAGCATTGCTACTTGGGTTACTAGCAGGTGCAGTTGCAAAACCCTAAAATCTCTTGCCTAGCACCTTATGATGGAACACCTTACTCAAGGAGAGGATATTCTAGTGCGCCTAAGTCCAGCGTTGTTGATGATTGCATCTATGTGAGACATTCTCCAGCTTACAAACCTGTGAGATGTGGATCATTGCAGCTTTGTGACTCTTTCTCTCAGCTTACAAACCTGAGAGAAAGCCCCTATGAAGGGTACGTGGTTCCTGCCTGAGACAAAGCTGGAACGTAGAGATGACCTCCTCCATTCAGAGAGTTGAGAAGAACTCCAGATGATTATCCAGTGGGAAAGGCGATCTGCTCAGTTAGACGTGCATGTGGCTGAGCACAAGGTGAACGTGTGAAATCCCAAATTGTTGGGTGCATCGTCATGTGAACAAAAATGAAGATGGTGTATTAGCCTCCTCTGAGCAGCAGAGTTGACGAGAAAACTCCAGATGATTCTCCTATGTGAGGCAGTGGGAAAGAAGATCTGTAGAGTGGACATGCCTGTGGACGAGCACAGGTGAACATGTTAAGATCTGGTTCTTCTGTGTAATGCAGTGAGCCAGAGATATGACATCCCTATGGATGTGCCCCTAGTGGATGAGCACTAGTGGGTGTATTAGATCCCTTGCTATATGTTGATCAAGAGTCAAACCTGCCTGTAACCCTAATTGTAATGTAAAGGGTACAGGTCGACCCCACCTTAATGTGATTAATAATAAATGTAAAAGATAATTAATCTAGTTAATATTAATTATAATATAATAATGATAATAAAAATTATAATGTGACTTAGAGAGGTCGGCACTATTGAGCCAATAGACACTTTTGTTGACAGGTTTAGGTTAGTCTAAGTAAAGGTAAAAATCCCCATTGTGGAAACACATCTTTCATGTGAGTTTGGAAACTTCAGCAAGTACATTCACTTGAGAAAAGTGCACACCTCTCTTGGGCGCTAGTCTTCTAGGCTTTGAGCACCCTCTTGTGTAACAACACTCATGCTGCACAAACTCATAGTGGACCTACGATGCACACGTGTGAGATCAACTTGCACACATACGCATTCCAAAAAGATCTATAGACTTAGCATCCAGTTTTTTTACCAAAAAAAACAATAATAGTAGAAAAAAGGTCGAACAAAACTATGCTTTAGAGTCCAGACACCATGTAGGTTTACAAATTTGAGGGATTGATGCAAATGATATTTCCTTTGGCATGATCATAAAGAATCCCATAATTTAGTGATCTTCTTGGACATTTTCAGATATAGCCCACCTTCTTTTATCGATTATTTGGCTTGTCGGGTCCTTCCAATCTAGTTGTCTTTCCACATTATAGGCACACAACCATAGCATAGAAGACAGTTGTGTACCTAGACAACCTTGCCACTTGGAGATCTACTCTCATAGCAGTTAGAGTCAATAAGACTTGGCGGTTCGTATCACTATTTCATCCAAGGATATACTAGGCTCCTCATGCAGTTGCAAACATTCTAGGAAAAGTCATCTGTTGCTTCTCTTTGAATAGCTTTCATGGTTATTTTACAATTATTTTGAATTCAACTTCATCACTATCATTGAATTTAAGTTTAAGGAGATTTTTGCTTTCAATTTTTTATTTTAGTATTCAATTTCTATTTTTGCCAAACTACTTTCAATTTTGGCATAATGATAATAATAATAATAATAATCTAATTTTAAGGTCACGGCTAAGCCAGACACCAAATTGGTGTATGAGACCCCTTGTTTGTGGGACAAGGGACCTCCCCATGCAGTGACTGATAAAGTCTACAGAGGTGTACATACCCTACCCCTCTGAATTTGAACCTGTGACCTCCTAGGAGGAAACACGTGTTCTTAACCATTATGACCACTCAAATTGTACCCAAGAATATATATATAATTTAATAACTTTCTTTTTTTGGCTCCAAGTTAGCACCCATGAAATAATTCACAAACTAAGGTCTCACATCAAACACAAAAAGCCTAGATATTTGTGCATATCAATCCCCTCACATTCTGACAATAACTATGATTCATTGTAAAAATGTTCTAAAGTGAGACAGTTGTTTAGTTTACTCATGCTTGTCCTGTAAACAAGACTTGTTTCATCCACTTTTGCAACTAGAGTCACTTAACTTTCATGACCTATTCTACTGCTGAAGTCTCAGACCTCCAGCCTTTCTTTGCGATTTAATAAAGTTAATGGCTATGACAGAAATATATTAAAATTTGAGAAAAATAAAAATGCAACTTTCTCCAAATCAAGGTTGAAGAGAACAAGCAAGAAAGAAGGTAATGAAGAGATTTGCATGAAACCTTCTCAAAGAGATAGAAAGTAATTATTTTTTTGTTCTCTTGGACACGTGCTTACATTAACAAAAGAAATGCTTAGATTCACTAAAGATGGAAAAAGTTAGATTCCACTATGGTATGAAGCAGTACAAAAAAGAAAACGAACGACAAACCCTAAACAACATAGTAAACATCAAACGAACAATAATATAAAAAGTACAGGTCAAGTTTCTATAGCATTTGAGAAATGAAATGAAATCAAAATTAATGTCCAGTGTCCACCAATGACCAAAATAGGTCAATGGGACTGAAAAGTACAACCTTTGACAGCAGCAATAAGGAACGGCTATGCATCTCCTAAGCAGTTCCAAAATCTAAGATTAAGGGAAGAAAGAAAGAATACACAATATGCAGCATGCACAGTTAATGAAGAATGGGAGCAAACCATAGAGAAGAAACTCTTATAGAAAATTAGGGGCATACTGTCAGCAGGAGACTTTAAAAAATAGAGTACTATACCTGTATAATTATTCAAAAAGGAAAAGAGAAACCAAAGCCTGTGAAGAACATCAATTAAAAGCAGAGGAGTATGCTGTTGTGGACAGTCAACCAGAAAACCGCACTACTTGAATTAATGCTGATGAGCAATGCAGTTTTACTTTATTCTATTTACCAAAGAATTTCCAGCAGTAAATTGGCTTAGGCCTTGAGACCCAAACATGACCCTCTTCGCTCTAAACCTTTCAACATACTTAACTGACTGCTGCTTGAAAACATAGATTATGACTTAACTCCATATATTTGAAATATTTTACAGGAAAGGGGCCACTTTGCACAGTGCCATATACAAGGTAAGGTAGTTGGAATAAAAATACTTCAGCTAAAGCAAACGGAATTGTATAATAGTTTTGATTGGGGATTACCCATGGCCCTATACTAAAGGGATTGCACTTTGAGAGGTGCAAGGTTCAAATCTCTCTCCCACACCTTAAAGTGGGTTGTTGTTCGACAGTAATGCAGTGGGTTGTTGTTCGACAGTAATGCAGAGTTGTGGTTCATAACTCCCCAGGATCAATCAAAAGCAAAATTACTAATTAAAAAAAATTGCTTTGCACCGCTCAGTACAGTACAGTGGACAAGCCTGATAAAAATAGCATACCCGCCATGACTTTTGGTCAGTGAACCACTTGGAAATCCTAGATAATTGGGACTACACATAAAAGACAAAGCAGAGTATTATCATTTCACAAACTTTCAGCTGTAAGTTTCATAATTTACAGCCGCCTTCAAGTAGCTTTTCAATAATTAAAATCCATGGGTTTTCAGGGTTTTGGTTTTGCAAGCAGTACGAGGTGATGTGCTTTCTTGGTTTCTTTTCTTCGCTAGCTGTTGTAATCATTCAAAGAATATTATAGAGAGAATGATGGACCATGCATGTACGCATTCATTCATTCAAACCTACCGGAAATAGCTTTGAGAACGGCTTCCTGGGGCGGACTTTGATCTGTTGGAGAAGGATTTCCACTGTAATTAGCAGTACAACGAAGGTGTGATAAAACACTGGGGGATCGCCGTAACCTCGACCTCAAATTGACTTGGGAAATTGGCGTTAAATTCATGTATTTAATGGAGCGCCTAAACATAAGCATAACCCACGATTCTGAGGAACATGTCAACGCCATTCTCAATCGTACTTCACCTCCGCTCACGGCTCCGCACGCCATTATATTATATAATTTAAAACTTCTTCTCTCCCAGACCCAGAGCAGACCAGACCAGACCAGACCATCAATTTGGTAGCCGACAAAATTGCGGATAATTTAGAAGATAGTAACCTTGGGGGTGGGGATTAGTTTGAAAACCAGCCCCGTCCCGGGGAAGAGATGTGAATATTTTTTTCAGAGTTGCTTGACTTATACTGCCTTGCCTCTGGAGTGGATCGAACTAGAGTAATCCGCTGCAGTGAACAGACGTCCAGGTGAAAGAAGCAAATTAAGTGATATATATATATATATATATCAAATATATGCTTGTGTGCGTGCATCCATATCATAAGTCAGGCCCACCCAGCATTCCAAAATATCATACTCTCGTCTTATCAACTTATTTGTGGTGGGTTTTGGGTATTACGCTAAGCGTTTTCGGATTTAACACACATTAAAAAAGGCACCTGTGAGTGATCTCCGTTGTTGCCAAATGTTATATTCGTTTTAGGTGTTTGGCATGGTTAATGTCTCGTGACTCAGTTTTTTTTTATCAAGATTAGTCATTCCAGTATAATTATGGCTTAAGGCTTCCGTGTGAATTTTATTTTTTTAATTTAAAAAATAATTGAGTAAAAATCTAATTTAAATTATAGAATTCTTTAAAATCAAATATAAAATTTCATAAAACTATAAGATGATATCAATTTCCCATATAGGTAAAAAAGTTTTTAAATAAAAAATATAATCTAGAAAATAAGATTGCTTTCAAACCAAACATAAGATGTCATTAGTATGATAATGAATATATAAATTGGTTAAAACAAAATTATTGGATAGTATCTTAAGAGTTCAAACCTAAACTTCCCCATGTCGGGTGATAACGGGTGGGGAGAAGATAATTGAGGCATCTTTCCACCGCCACCATGCAAGGAGAGCATGACACGGCGATGACGTTGATGGGTGGCAAGCACACGAGGTTAAGGCGGAGTGAATGGAAGCTAGGGAAGGGTGTACGAGACACCTCTCATTCATTGTGTGGACGATGTTTATGGCTTGGGAAGATACGAAGTAGTTCAAGAACTCCAACAGAATGAAGGTTGAGGAGAGGGACGATCCATTATGTTTTAATGCAGTCTGTTGTGGGGGATCTTGTGTTATGATGAAGGAAGTTGGAGCTAACATAATGGAAGCAAGTGGAGCCTCGTTATAGCAGAAGCAGTGGTCTACACCGGCAGACTTGTTTGTAGCAATAACTTTGTTGTCTTTTGCTAAGGAAAATTATGGACTCGGGTCATTGAGGCATTTGGGGCACTCTCAGGCCTTGACTCCCAACATCCCATCCAACCTCGCCTGTTTTTTTTCCGGTGCTCCATGTCTTGTCTAAAGTGTGGTCGGGGGGGTGCATGGTTTTTCCTCTTGGAGTTGTGAATGTTTGTGGGATACTCTGGGTGATTGACAGACTAGGGCGTCTTTGTGGGAACAAAGCATAATAGAGGTCAAAGCCTTGTAGGTCGAGGTCATTTCTATGTCCATTACTTGGAGAATTAGAGGTTGAATTGCAAGGGCGACCGTTCTCTGGTGGAAGTGTGAGTGATTGGGTCGAGATGGTGGTGAGGTTTGGAAGAGGGGGACGGAGATCGGGTGCGAGCACCATAAGGAAGGCTCCCTCGACTCAAAATTATCCAACAATAGTTAGGGCAAAAAAAGAAGAGTGCTTGTTCATGGAGAATTGCTCAGACTCAGCAAAAGTGCAGGTTGAGGAGCTGGAGGAAGCCATCAGGGACAAAAGGCAGAGGATATCAAGCGACCAGCTCCTGGAGGAGGTGGAATGTTGAGTGTTAGACCAGGAATACTCCCGAACCAAGGAGACTAAATACTTTCGGATTGCATAAGTACATTGGATGGTGAAGACCATGGAGAAGAAGCAGGATGATCAACAAGACATCCTACACACCATCTAAATTTTTGAAGGAAAATTCGAGGTGGTATGTAAGGTTGTCTTTGGTGTCGGTATCACAGTCACTCCAGTCGATGAAGAGAAGAAGGGGGAGCAAAAAATGGATGACTATGCTAGTTTTGTGGGTACACAAGCCCACCCAATAGAAATCAACGATGACCCTCAGCCATCTGAGACAATGGAAGAGCGAGATGGTGACAAAGATGTGATTCTGGAATTGGTTGTGGAGGAAAGTCCACCTCCCCCTCTAGCTTAATGATGGTTAGATCTGCTAGTTTGGTTTTATTTTATAGTTATAGATGCATATAAGTAGTTATGGTGTCTTTTTTGATAGATGTAAACCTCTGTTAACATAGTATAATCTGAATAGTATGACCTATTATCACACAAATTGTAGGTTGGGTAAAGCCTAACCCAAACCACAAGATGGCAACAACTAGGAGAATACCTACCCATTGTCACCTCATATAGGTATTCTTGTCACTTTAAAGGTGAAATGATCACCTCAAGGGGGGAATCTCAGGTGACCCTATGGGGAAATGAGATGGAAAGTGATACTTATGAATGGATGCCCCTATAGGTCAAGTTGCTAGCTGGAAGAAGGCTTGGTAATGAGTCTTAGTAGTGGTCAATGGTTGCCAAGAAGTTTGAGTACCTGTGGATGATGATGGTACCTGCCCGAGACACAAGAAACACCAAGTATACAAGCTATATGTTAAGTGGACGAGCAATTTAAGCTTGTTGTCCCTATTTGCAGCAATCAACAAAGATATATATCAACAAAGAAATGATTATTAAAGATGCTAAACAAGATGCTAAAGTCAAGTAAATAATGCAAGAGAAAAGCTAGTGAGTACTAATATAACTCAAGTATAAAAGCATTAGACTTTAGCAACAAAATAAAGTTGTTATAGACAAGTATTGCAGAGATATAATTGCAGCCTTATGGTTGTATCAAATAAGTTGTTATAGCAGAAAAGTCAATCACAAAAACTTGCAAAAGCTCCACCCAAAAGATGCGCTAGGACTAGTAGATTATGCTCGCAAATTCTTAGCAAATTCTTACGGTTGATAAGAGAGTCAAATCAAAAGTTATGATGAGTTTTTTGTAGCCCTAATGGCTGAAGATTAAATTTTCAATAGCAGCAATACTTTATTGGCCAAATGAGATGCCTTAGTGGCTTAGAGACATGTGTAGCATATGGGTTAAGTTCCACTTAAAACAATTTCAATATCTCAACTTTTCACAATTACCAATGCAATAATTTATTTCTCCAATGTATGAAGACTAGTGCCTTTCTATTGGGAATATGGAGTCTCTTGATTAAACAAGTTGGATGAGTTACTTCCTTGGGGTTGTAAGCCCTTTTACTCCCCAAGGCAAACCCTAACCAACAAGGAAAACCTAGGAGGGTGTAAACCCTTTTACTCCTCCTAGTATCATTTGCACAATAGATTATTCCAAACAATTATAAAGGACTTGGAGGGGGTTGTATGCCCTTATACTCCCCGATAGATCATCACATTAACCTTACAACCAAGAAAAGAGAGCAATGAACATGAAATCCTTACCTAGTTGAAACATTAACAAGATGAAACCCTAATTCACCAAGGAAAATCCACCATAAAGTAAGAACAAGTCTCCAAGAGAGCTAGTGCATCATCCATCCATCCAATAGCATAAGACAAACCATCACAAGATAATGTAACCAAGAGAGATATAGAGAATTTCCCAAGTAGTGCATAAATTTCAGCCAATGTAGTCTTCTCACAATGGGAGAGCTATGATGTAATGAAATAGAGATGATAAATATTTATACAAATCCTATAAAACATAGTTTGTCCATATTCAAAGGATAAACCACAAGACAAGGGTAACTTTTCCATTTTTCTTGCCCCTTTGCCAAAATAACATTTTTTAATTCACAATTTGCACATAAGATAAACCCTAGAAACATGACATCACCCTCATGGGGCAACGTTTTGGCACTTTAGGTCAAGTCGTTGAGTTGGAGATGAGTGTGCTAGGCCTCCAAAGGCCAAGTGTCTTCAAGCCAAACCTCTCGTCCATGATCCAAGGCCTCCCTCCTTCAAAACATGCCAAGTGTCTTCAATCACCACCAAACCCTAGCCCTAGGGCGACATCAAGCCCTAAAAGGTGACATTTTGGCCTCCAAAGACAAGTTGTTTGGCTTGTAGGGGTTAAGTGAGATCCTCCAAGGTGTATCTTAGGCCTCTAAAGGAATCTCAACATCACCCATTGTGTGGGCCCTAATATCCAACCTGTGGGCTTTGTTATCACGCAATTTGTACTTGCCCAAAGCCAAAGGCAAGTGAAGACTAAATTGGTGTAAAAGGAGGATGTCCTATCATTGTCGCCTTAATAAGAACCTCTTTCTATTTAGGAGTGGTACCCCATGGGAGACGCCCCCAGTGACCTGGGGATTTGAGAAGTCTAAGGCAAAATATTAAGAAAGTCCCACCCCTCTCACAGGTCACTCTAATCAAAAGTTCTAAGGGAATGAGAAGAAGCAAAAATAATATTTAAGTGTACCTGCCCAGAACAAGACAACAAGAAAAGATGCTATTTGTAAGTACCAAATGATGTTAGTGCTTCATAAAACCATAGAATTTTGATAAAATAAACAAGTTTATGTAAAAGTTGAAGCAATAGAAGTATTTATAACAACAATATATATTTAGCAATAGCCTCACAATTATGCCTCAAAAAAGCTTCAAAAATGACAAAAAATGATAATATAAACTTGACAAAATGATAGTAATTGTCAGAAGCAATGATAGCAATGTATAATCAGCTTTAAATTTTGCTTTTAAGATGAATTTGTTGATGTTATAGATGGTTGTAGCAATCTTTTGCAACAACATCAAATTAGTTAGCAAGTTAGTCTAATCTAAAGTTAGAAATAGTTAGTAAAGGTCTCAAGGTAGATGGTTTAAGAGTTGTTTTAGTCAATCAATCACTTGTAAGGTGTGAACTAGTGCCTTTTAGGGTAAATGGAGTCAAAGTTTGCAGCGACAATTCTTAGAGGGAAACAACATATGATAATAGATGAGTTAAAGGAAAGGTAAGATGATTGAGGTGTTAGTAACCTAAGGCCTCAATATCTAAAACCCTAGAAGGAAAAGATGCTAGAAAGTAGGTAACCCTAGGCCCTAGCAATCTCCTTCTTCTTTAGATCAAACTTGAAATAAATGTATGAATCTTAATGAAGCAATGATACTAGAGTGCTACAAAGGTAGGGCTCTAGTATATCCTTCAACGGAGGTGTTCTCTAGCAAAATCAAGTAGGTGAAGAGTTATAAAGAAAAGGACAATAACATGTGTTTTTCCCCTAAGGTTTCAAACTAGCAATTTCATAATCTTAGAAATGAATAAGAAAATGCATCATAACCATTCAAAATAAAGAAGGATTGCAGATTTCTACTTACTTCATCAAGAATAATCTAGCTGCAAACCCTAGTTGAAGACTTTCCACCATGAAAATGCAAAAATACACCAAAAATAGCCTCCTTCAAGAGTTGTGCACCACTTAATTTCAGCCAATAAACCTTAAAAGAGGTCGAATTTCAAACCTCAGACTTGTGTGAGTGAAAGATGATGAAAAAATGAGAGTTTTGACTCTCTATTTATACAATACAAATGACCTTTAATTACATTTTAGGTCAAAAAAGGTCGACATGGTGAGTTTACATCAAAATCCAGTTTTACATAAAATTAACAATTAAAACCCTAATTTTGTCTTTTAGGGATGACGTTGTGCCCCTCCTAGGGTGATGTTATGCCCCTTCATGGAACGCTAGCACTCCAAAGTGAAACATTAGGCCTCAAAAATCCTCAGAAGGTGCTACACGTGCCAATCAAGTCGTCCTCATGCCAAAACCCTAACTAGATGACGTCAAGGCTCAAAATGATGATGTCAAGGGCCTTCAAGGGCCAATGTCATGGTGGGAGGGAAAGACCCCCTTAGGTCCAGGCCTACCAAAGTGCCTATGGTGGAACATCCTCCTTTTTCTCTGGTGCAAGCCTTTGGTATCCCTCTGGCCCTAGCTGGGATCACAACATCCATCTGGTGGGATTTTAGCCCCATGGAGGTCCGAACTAATCATCTCCCCATATGTACCTGTCTGTCAGGCATGGTCCAACAACAACAACAAGTACGCCCTCCATGGGCTCATAAGTCACCGGGATCATAGTAATGTCAATCACATCTAATAATCAAGTTACCCAAAACATGTGCATCAAACCCCCTTTTACCCAAACAAATGCTTAAAGACGTTATGCTATTTAACAAGCCAGGTTTAGGGAGGGTCTCAGGATGTCCTATTGGGATAATCCTCCTCAGGTGTGGGGTGTTTCCCAGGTAAAGACCAATCTAGGTCATATAAATGTATGAGATGGTGTAGGGAATGTTTGGGCAAGGGGTGCAGTGATGACAGGGAAATGTAGGTCTTACCTGTGGGTGCCTCTGTAGATGGTGAGATGCACCTTGTCATGGATGCAATTGTTTCCTAGCTCGTTCAATGCCTTTTACTCTTTGTCTTATTGCTTTTTCTTTTCAAGAGAATAGTGAGAGGACACTGTCCTGGTGTGGTGACTAGTGGTGACAACGTTACCCACAAGCATTTCACGGAAATGAGATGGTTGGCTCGTGATGAGACCCCCTTTCGCTTGGCTATGCCACCAAGAGCCACTACCCTAGTTTGGTGACCAGATGAATAGTAGTGTCATACCGCTACATGCCCATGGACCTAATAGGTTGCCTCATGATGAGACCTCCTATCCACCAACTAGGCCTTAAGTTTTATTTTATTTTATGGGTACCCTTTTCTTGCTGAGAAGCCTTTTATTACTTTCTCAGGAATCCCTGGGTGAAGCATCTCAAGGTTTCATCTTGGATTTTAACTTTTGGCAGCGACTTTTACCCTCTGGGCCTTTACCCCCTTCTTCCCACAAGGCAAGGTACAACCCTTACTAGCTTGGCAAACCCAATGCTCGAACCAATGTAGGGGACAAATGAGAGGGATAACAATGAAAAGTGGTAAGTATGGAAGGAATGGACAATGACCTTTCATAGACCCACCCAGTGGCAACTCATCCCTAAGGGGACCAACTTACTACGATGCTCTGTCATCTCCCCGAGGTATGGACAAGTTAAAGAGCATAATTTCCAAGCAAATGTCATGAAACAAAAGAGAATTTAGTGCACATATTCAAATGTTTTGAGAATCAGAGTGACACATACCTTGATACCCGGAAAAAAAATTGTAATCATATCATCTCCTCGTTTCCAAATGTCAAATTTATTAGTAACCTCATATGATAGTTGTAAAGGCAACTTTTAGAAATGACCCTCAATGTCATAAATTGGATCCCCATCATATCCAATCACATCCCATTTACGTTTTCTGACATGTATGAATTCATCAATATTATCAACATAGTCATCAACTTTATCATAACATGAAGGGCTTAAAACATCAAAGGGCTACTCTAACACTTCTTCACTTTCCATATCATAAATTAAAGCATCATCGGACCCTTGGAAAGGAAAATAACTTATTGTATTTACTTCATCTTGTGAAGTAGCTTCAAGGATTTGGATGACTTCATTAGATGGATGAGCATGCATCATTGTTTCTTCATCACGACTTGTTTCTACATCTTCAACTTCATAATAAGGAGGATTTGTCTTGTCCAAAGATTTTCTTTCTTCTTCCCCTTCTGAGTCATAGAATAAGATATCATCAAAAACTTGAAAAGGAAAGTGACTAGCCTCATCCTCTTCTTCTTGTGCAGGAGAAATAGGCTCTTGGATAGCTTCATTAAAGGGAGGAGCACACATCAAAACTTTATCATCATGTTTGATATCTTCAGGCTCTCGCTCTTTGACCATGTCTTCATTATCCTCGATAGAAGCATGAGTAATTTCTTTCTCTTCCTCATGGGATTGGACACCCTCATTAAAACTTTTCTCCTCAAGCCCTTGTTGATCAATGTCCTTTTCCCTTCTTTCCTGGAAGTAATCAACAAAGGTTTTAAGGGAAATTAATCCCTCCAAACTAAGACTATCTAGGGTAAAGAGGTGTCCTTTCTTGAACAAGGAGACATTTGCCTCGATTTCTATAGCCATGTTATGAGCTTCATGGAGTGTTTTTGGGCCATTTTTATTAAGGAGAAACCCTAAATGCACTAAGAGTGCATTGGTATAGAGGTAAGTAAGGTATTTGTCTTCAGGATGATGGCTTCTAGGAATTTGCCATGGCAAATTTTCAAACCTATCCTGAAATACCCTAATAGTTTCATTCTCAATTTGTTTTATATACTCGAGTCTTTTTAGTAGCATTTGAATATCCTTCAATTTAATGCCACATCTCCTGAGAAAGGTTTCCTCCAACTGGTCCATAGATGTGATGCTAGCATCAGGGAGATCGTCATACCATTCTCTAGCATTTCCATGAAGAGTGGTAGAGAAAAGTTTCATTTCCAAATCCTCAACATCATCACTGATAGGGTGGAGTTGAAAGAAAGCCCAAAAATCATCCATGTGATTGTCAACTCTAACCCCATCACTACCAGTGAATCTAGGGAGCCATTTTCCATACCTCGGGGGCATTTGTCGGGGGTATCCCGAGATTTTACTCATGTATAAGTGTTTGAAATTTCTCGGGTACCATTGAGAAGCCATGGTTGGATTTGTCATTAGTGGAGTCACTAGATAATCCTTCTAGGGATCATCAAAGAGAAAAGAGGGAATCGCCCTCAGTGGAGTCGCTAGGTAAGCTTTCTGAAGTAAAGGCTTTGGATAATGGCTTACCAAAAAAGTGTCGTTCGCGGAAAATTGATTCAGTGTTCCTTGGAAATGGCGCCAAAATGTTATCGCGCAATTTGTACTTGCCCAAAGCCAAATACAAGTGAATACTAAATTGGCATAATAAGGATGATTTCCTGTCAATGTCACCTTACAAAGACACCTCTTTCTATTTAGGAGTGGTACCCTAGGGGAGACGTCTTCGGTGACCTGGGGGTTTGAGAAAGCTAAGGCAAAAGTATCAAGAAAGTCCCACCCCTCTCACAAGTAACTCTGATCAAAAGTTCCAAGGGTTTTAAAGAGATGAAACAAAGTAATATTTAAGTGAACCTGCCCAGAACAAGACAACAAGAAAAGATGTTATTTGCAAGTATCATATGATGTTAGTGTTGTTAAAATAATGTGTAACTGCAAAGAATATTCTTATCCCCTTTTGTGGATAAAGAAAAAATGTATTTATTATTGATTAGATCAATCCCCTTTTGTGGATTGATCATGTCGGCCATTGTAATTGACCAAAGCCCCTTTTGCGGATTGGTCAAACCCTAATTGTAATAGGCTAAATGAAAAGATGGCCCCAAAATATATTAAAGTGGTTATAACCACCCAGAATGAGAAGTCGGCCCAGCCAGAATATATTAAAGTGGTTATAACCACCCAGAATGAGAAGTCGGCCCAGCCATAATATATTAAAGTGGTTATAACCACCCAGAATGAGAAGTCGGCCTTGCCAGTGAAAAGACACATGTTCAACACCTACTAGTTTGTATAAATAAGAGAGGTCGGCGCCTCATTTGGACACACACTCAACTCACTCATCTAGTGCGCAAGTATTGAAGGAAGTTGCAGTTATCAGTTGCCAGAAGAAGGAAGAGAGAGAGAGGCGCATCCTTGGGAGAGGAATTTATGTGTTGTTTAGTTCATTATCTTGGCATTGTATTGGCTATCTATATTAAGGAAGTTTTGTTGGGTTTTCTTCCCCTTGAGGGTTTCCGAGGATAAATGTTTGTGTACTCTTATGATTGTGTTTCTCTCAGTGATCCTATCTATGTTATTGTTATCAAGTAAATTGAAAGTAACCTAATAATAGCAGAAACTTTAACATGGTATCAGAGCTAAGCTGAAGAGAGCATCTTTCACAGGAAAAAGAAAAACGTCACTGTTGTCGTACATGAAAATTAGGGTTTTTTTATTAAAGAAGGTTTTCAGCCTCAAATCCATCTAGAAAGGTGTGCCCTACCTCAAGGAACATTTTGGCATCCTCAACACACTTTTTCAATGGCTAGATGTCCCAGATAGTGAAACCATAGTTTCACAAAGTACCAGAAAACCAGAAGTACCAATGTAACAATGTACCAAAAGTACTAGAAAACCAGAAGCACCAGTCCATAAATCCGCAGATAAAGTTTGGAGGGGTAAAAGTTGGATTTTCTGAAATCTAAACATACCAAGCTACTCACCTCAGTCCAACGCATCTTTTGGTGAGTTCAGTTTTTAGATCCAAGTAATTTGATTTTTTTTATTATTCTATAGCCCAGAGGGCTAGGGTTTCTTCTATAAGAAAG